>CAXITT010000181.1:985892-998130 GCA_964033795.1 Lymnaea stagnalis | reverse complement strand
GATCTGACACAATGATCTGACACAATGATCTGACACAATGATCTGACACAATGATCTGACACAATGATCTGACACAATGATCTGACACAATGATCTGACACAATGATCTGACACAATGATCTGACACACTGATCTGACACAATGATCTGACACAATGATCTGACAAAATGTCTGACCCCATGATCTCGACCCCACGATCTCGACCCAACTATTTCGACCTCCCAAAAACTCTCTCACGATCAACAAATGTTCATACAAATATTCACGCATCTAAATCTAGTTCACAACACTATCAACAATCTGTTGTTGTTGTTGTTGTTGTTGCGAATGTGTACAGTCGGGAAATTTATATGAACATGAAACCTCCGGGGCTCCGGTTGACAAGTCTGGGGTGGCTTGTCGATTAAGAGGCGTCAGCCTCCTACCCACTCGACGCTACCCGAGGGAACACGACCACTGGGCGCGTCCTGCGTGGGCAGAAAAGGGACGTGCTCGGCACTCGTACATAAAACAGCATCTACAGGGCTGCCAGTTGTGAACGCTTCACAATTGGAAAAAAGGCAGAGACGGGGTAGGGATCATGATTACAAGTTGCCGTTAATGGATATGAGACGAGAAGCGAAGGTGGTAACCTCTGGCCGATGATTCTTACTATGCAGCCCTGAGAAGCTGTTCCAAGACAACCGATTCGTCCCAGCTACTTCGCAAATTAGTTGCGTTATGGAAACCTACAGTTGAATCCATCTTATAGGCGTTCAACACTTCCCCGGGATGGGTGGGGAAGATACTAAGACGTACATTTACCATCCCGACTCCCCTGAAAACACTGTGTCGGACCGACCGGGTGTCTTTGGGTTGGGGCGGCCTCAAGCGGAACCCGATCGAGCGGACTCGGGTGGGGGGCTATCCTAACAAAGGGACATCTTCAACGTGCCGCTTCGTGGCCCGATACCGGGTTAAGGGCGAGTGCGTTGGGGAAGGCATAAAGAGCTATTAGCTCGACGGCCCGCTTACGCCATTTCTTAATGTGACATATGAACAGGGAATACGTATGTAATCAAATGTAAATTTTCATGAACTGTTACTGTCAAGACATGAATATTTACGAAGAGGGTAATTAAGTGACATTATAACTGGGATGAACTACACGCTGCTATGAAATCATAACAATAAATGAACAAAATGAAAATCTTCTTCTTCTTCTATATCTTAAGGGCCCACGATCAATTTATTGATCATTTAGGCTCGTATGCATGTAGATGGGATTTGCAATGTTTCTGTTACTGGTGGTGATGAGGAAATTATGCACTAGGGGTTTGAAGGCTTGAGGCAATAGACACAAATGTGTCTAGTGTTGTCGCCTCAACTGTTCCTTTGCCCCTCACCATCACTTAACACACGCCCACACCATCACTTAACACACGCCCCTCACCATCACTTAACACACGCCCTCACCATCACTTAACACACGCCCTCACCATCACTTAACACACGCCCTCGCCATCACTAAACACACGCCCTCGCAATCACTTAACACACGCCCTCGCAATCACTTAACACACGCCCTCTAAAATTCACGCACTAACGAACAATACGCATACACTTAAAAACTCAAACCCACGATCTTGACAAAAAGATCTCACCCCACGATTTCAACCCCAAAGATCTCGACCCACGATCTGACTTAATGATCTAACAAAAAAATCTGACCCCCACGATCTCGCCCCCACGATCTGACACAATCATCTGACACAATGATCTGACAAAAAGTTCTGACCCCACGATCTCAACACCATGATTTGACACAATGATCTGACCCCATGATCTCGACCCCACGATCTGACACAATGATCTGACAAAAAGATCTGACTCTATGATCTTGATCCCACGATCTGACACAATGATCTGACACAATGATCTGACAAAATATGTAAACCACGATCTCGACCCCACGATCTGACACAATGATCTGACACAATGATCTGACACAATGATCTGACACAATAATCTGACACAATAATCTGACACAATGATCTGACACAATGATCTGACACAATGATCTGACACAATGATCTGACACAATGATCTGACACAATGATCTGACACAATGATCTGACACAATGATCTGACACAATGATCTGACACATTAGACACAAATGTGTCTAGTGTTGTCGCCTCAACTGTTCCTTTTGAAAGATGGTTCCAGTCCCTGATTGTCTTGGGCAGGAATGAGCAGCTCCTATACTGGCTTCTTGCTGGTATGAGCCTGAATTGCTTGTCATGGCCTCGTCGCTATTTAAAAACAACTTCATGACATTCTTTTTCGCCACATTTCAGGAATTCCTGTTTGACCGGGACTTTAGAAGTTGATCCCAGTATCCCGGAAGTTGGTGACAGTTTACCTGGTCTCAACTATTCAGCTCAGGAACAGTGTAAGATGCTTCAAATGAATAGCTCGTCGGTCCTTTGTCCAGTATGTACCTTAAAGTCTTAAAGAGCAGATATATTTCTAGAAAAGTAGGGTTGAATTTCACTATAATAGTCGCATATCTATTTCTTTTCAACATATCTGATACAGCTTCTTAGCAATTAACTGTAAAGTGTTACATTGCTACCTACATACCACCCTTATTCTTTTTCCACGGCTCATTGCATTTTCATTTCCAGAGTTATTGATTCAATTAATTCTCTCTGGGATAACATCATCTTTTTGTAAGAATAGACATCATTATTTAATCAGGGGTCGGGGGGGGGGTCCCTTTGAAGCTAGCATTATAAGTGTTCAAAATCGTGTTCAAAATCGTGTTTATAACCCCGAATGAAAACTCGTATTTTAACTATTGTTGTAAAGGTGAGCGCCTTTATGTTTTCCAATTCCAGGGACTTCAAGGTTATAGTCTCAACGATGACCCTTCACGCATTTGCACTCAGATGTTCTGTAGAATCCCAGGGACTAATTTTTGCAGCATGTACACCGCTGCTCGGGGCACAGTCTGCGGCGACGGAAAGGCAAGTTTTCCTTTGATGATCTTTCAAAGAAACAAAAAAACAACAACTTATATATCAAAAGTAACAAAGTTTTTCTAGAAGACGGCGTCCAAAAAAAATACGATATTTAAAACAAGTCTCGATCTGAATAGCTCAGCTGCAACGGTGGTACTAAATGTATCCTTTCTCATCTTGTAATATCAATGGCCTTAGGGCATATTTTGCTTTTTCAAATATATATATTATTGTATTATATTCGAGAATAAGGATACAACTCACTACACCAAAGGAAAAAAAACATTAAAAAATCAAAATGATCTGTTAAATCGTAAATTAAATCTCTAATGAGATATTCCATTAATTGACCTCCATGGATGTCGTGGTGAACTCAAGGACGTCTTCAATTTTCTTTCAGCTTTGTTTGTCGGGAGAGTGCGTGAGCCATCCTTCTGCTCCACAAGTCGATGGTAGGATATTGAGAATGGCAAATGAATAGGAAGAGCTACGGGCTATGATGTGGAGTTGTCAGCCAGTTGAGAGAAAAAACTAATATTAAGGAACAACAGAAAACTCAAACAAACATTTGAAGAGCTGAAAGAAATATGGATGATGAATATAAAAAAACACATTTCCATTCATTTGGATCAATAAAACTATCTCATCTTATATTGTTGACAGTGTTGTGAACTAGATTTAGGAGCGTAAATGTTGGTATGAACATTTGTTTTGGGTGGTCGAGATCATTGGGTCAGATCACTGGGTCAGGTCGTGGGGTCAGAGCTTGGGGTCGAGATCATTGGGTCAGATCACTGGGTCAGGTCGTGGGGTCAGAGCTTGGGGTCGAGATCATTGGGTCAGATCACTGGGTCAGGTCGTGGGGTCAGAGCTTGGGGTCGAGATCGTGGGGTCGGATCTTGGGGTCAAGATCTTGGAGTCAAGAAATTTGGCGGGAAGTGCCTGGCTCAATATGTTCAGGGAGAGAGATAAATAGAGGGAGAGAGAGAGACAGAGGGAAAGAGAGCGAGAAGGAGCGAGAGAGAGAAAAAGCACAAAAGAATACGAAAGAGAGAGAGAGAGAGAGAGAGAGAGAGAGAGTGTGTGTGTGTGTGTGTGTTTTACTTAAGCAATTATTCTAAAAGTATAAATATAAGCATATAAGTGAATGGGTCAGCCATCGGAAGAGTAGAATGTCGTGTAGCAACAGTGGCAAAGGTATCTGTGGGCATCTGGACATTTGGAAAGGCATATGAGATGTGTAGCTACATAAGGAAAGGTGTCTTTAATTTGTAAGTTTATATGGACAGGCATATCTGGTTTGTGAGGACATTTGTAGAGTAATCTGTAGTTGAATGCATGTGTTTTTGTGATCTATTTTCCCATATATATTTTTTTGTAAACACTTCAAACACGTTTTTTTTTCCTTCTCAGAGACATGTATGTTTGGCGATGATCCATTAGCCATAATTAATGGTTTGAACTGTCCGCAAAGTGTTTCAACATACAATTGGTTATGTTACGATTCAACTTTGAATACGAAATGCTGTGATTCTTGCAAGGTGATTTACAGGCCCGTTCGAGGTATGTAAATATATGCTGAATCGATGGATGGATGAAAGTATGACTGAATGAAGGGAAAGGGAGAGAGGGGAAAGGTGGAGGGATGATGAATGTGTGGGTGGATAAGGGGGTGAGTAGATGGATGGACGTAGAAAGTATAAGAGAGGATTCTTGGGAGTGGCAAGTGAGTTCATCAAACACAAAGACGATAAACTTGATTATCATTTCATTTCACAGGATAATCTTTTGATTATCTTGAAAAACCCAAGAAAATATATTTACTATACATAAATAGCTTTATCGAGTGTTGCTTAGCGCGAATTTAAACTTGCAGATAAGAACGAAAAACATAAATTAATACATTTCTTATTTGCCAAACCTGCAACGTCCTAAAATGGTGTTTATGCTCAAACTTTATAGGTTTTCTTTTTCCCCGTCGTCCAAGTCTATTTTTCTATACAACTTCCCTACTTACGAATAAAACCCGCGTGCTCACATCATGTGAAACCACTTTTACGAGAAAAGTTGTTCCAGATCCATAGATCTTCTCATGCCATCTGGACCACGCAGGCCTTAGGTAAACTTTCGCCCCCTGTCCCTGTATGGCTCTGTTCTTTTTTGGTTGGCCCCAACCCCAGTGTTAGTATCCAAATTAAGAATCCAACTTTCATTGCAAGAGAACTCAGTGTACGAATAGTTAGAATCCCGTTCCTCGACTCCGGAGCCGAGGTTCACACTTCACTATAAAAACTAAGGGAATTTTAATATTGGCCAAGGCGCCCTGTGCAAGGGCACAGATCGCACACCATGAAGGCCGGCGTTGATCTAGAACTTTTACGATCATAATGACGTCCCCATTTGCGACCAGTTTCGGAGTGGGTATCTACGCGTTGTCCTGCGCACCAGTGTTCCATAAAGAAATGAGCTGATCTTATGCTTGAAGTTTATTCAAATGTAATAAATTTCAAATATCCATATCTAAATTAGGAAAAACTTTGCATGTATATATAATATATATGGGGTCATACGGCGCCATGGTGAGAATTTTAGTAACTAATTCGAAATTTTATCTTTCAGGTTGTGAGTACGGAGATAGAACTACTGGTTGTACGTTAGACGCATGTAGTTTTCAAGACAATTTACCAACATGCTGTGCCACTTGCAACTACGGCACACCAATAACAACGCTGTCGACAACAGCCACCACATCAACGCCAACCACTACCTACACCATATCAACGATGACACCAATAACTACATCTACCACAACAACTACAACAACACCAACTACTACCACTACACCAACAATAAAAACTACTACCTCTGCACCAACAACACCAACTACTACCACTACACCAACAACACCAATTACTACCTCTACTCCAACAACACCAACTACTACCACTACACAAACATCACCAACTACTACCACTACACCAACAACACCAACTACTACCAATACACTAACAACAACAACTACTACCTCTACACCAACAACAACAACTACTACCACTACACCAACAACACCAACTACTACCTCTACACCAACAACACCAACTACTACCACTACACCAAAACCACACACTACTACCACTACACCAACAACACCAACTACTACCACTACACCAACAACACAAACTACTACCACTACACCAACAACACCAACTACTACCACTACACCAACAACACCAACTACTACCACTACACCAACAACACCAACTACTACCACTACACCAACAACACCAACTACTACCACTACAACAACAACACCAAATACTACCACTACACCAACAACACCAACTACTACCACTACACCAACAACACCAACTACTACCACTACACCAACAACACCGACTACTACCTCTACACCAACAACACCCACTACTACCACTACAACAACAAAACCAACTACTACCACTACACCAACAACATCAACTACAACTAGTACACCAACAACAACAACACCAACTACTACCACTACACCAACAACTACGACCACACCAACTATAAACACTACACCAACTACTACCACTACACCAACAACACCAACTATTACCACTACAACAACAAAACCAACTACTACCACAACACCAACAACACCAACTACTACCATTACACCAACAACATCAACTACAACTACTACACCAACAACAACAACACCAACTACTACCACTACACCAACAACTACAACAACAACAAATACTACCACTACACCAACAACTACAACAACACCAACTACTACCACTACACCAACAACTACAACAACATCAACTACTACTACTACACCAACAACTACAACAACACCAACTTCTACCACTACACCAACAACAACAACACCAACTACTATCACTACACCAACAACTACAACAACACCAACTACTACCACTATACCAACAACTACAACAACACCAACTACTACCACTGCACCGACAACAACAACAACACCGACTACTACCACTGCACCAACAACTACAACAACACCAACTATAAACACTACTCCAACAACTACAACAACACCAACTACTACCACTACACCAACATTTACAACAACACCAACTACTACCACTGCACCGACAACAACAACAACACCGACTACTACCACTGCATCAACAACTACAACTACACCAACAACAACACCAACTACTACCACTACACCAACAACTTCAACAACACCAACTACTACCACTACACCAACAACTAAAACAACACCAACTACTACCACTACAGCAACAACTACAACAAAACCAACTTCTACCACTACACCAACAACTACAACAACACCAACTACTACCACTACACCAACAACAACAATACCAACTACTACCACTACACCAACAACTACAACAACACCAACTACTACCACTACGCCAACAACTACAACAACACCAACTACTACCACTGCACCGACAACAACAACAACACCGACTACTACCACTGCACCAACAACTACAACAACACCAACTATAAACACTACACCAACAACTACAACAACACCAACTACTACCACTACACCAACAACTACAACAACACCAACTACTACTACTACACCAACAACTACAACAACACCAACTACTACCACTGCACCGACAACAACAACAACACCGACTACTACCACTACACCAACTACACCAAATGCTACCACTGCACCGACAACAACAACAACACCGACTACTACCACTACACCAACTACACCAAATGCTACCACTGCACCGACAACTACAACAACACCAACTACTACCACTGCACCAACAACTACAACAACACCAACTACTACAACTACACCAACAACTACAACAACAGCAACTTCTACCACTGCACCTACAACTACAGCTACACCAATAACAACCACTACCACAACACCAACAACAACCACAACCACTACACCAACAACTACACCACCCACAACCGCTATTACAACTACTACAGCTACAACCCATACAGCCACTACAACCCCTACAACAACTACCACATCAGAAACTACCGCTTCACCTCCAACTCCCACCACACCATCAACTACACCAATAACTGCCACAAAACCGACAACAACACTAACAACAATAACAACTACAACAGCTACTACCGTTACATCAAAAACAACAACTATACTGACTACACCTTCAGCAACGACTACACCAACAACTACCACTGCACCAAGAACAGCCAATACACCAGCAACTACCACTGCAACAACAAGTGCAACTACCACCACGTATGTTTTGGACAGTCGTAAGTAAAAACTATTATATTAGAATAGGTTTGCCTTCCCGTTGGCTTTTTCTTTCTTTGTTTTTAAATATTTTTTTTTAAAGACTTCAATTAAAATTAATCTTCCAAAAAGTTGTTCACAAATTTAAAAAATCAAATTTTCAACACAAGATAATAATACCGTATTTTCGAGCGTATAAGACAACCCCTACTTTTCCTGTTAAAAAGAAATCTTTGGGCTATACTCCGACTTATAAGACGACCCCCTCTTCCGACGCACAAGAAATAAAATTTTAAAACATCAGATTTAATTTCAATATGGTAATTTTAATTCCAATGCTTATTGCGTACAGGTGCTAAGCAGGAAAACTGTCCCTTATAAACATAATGCCGTTTGTCATCAAACATGTGAACATAAAACAGTGCAAAGTGGATTAAACTTTTCTTAATTCACTTTAAAGCTGAAAGGAAAGATAAGACAATAAACCCATGGGAGCTGCCAGGCTGTTTGTTTTCTAGGCTGTCGACCAAACCGGAACTAGAGGGCGCCTGTCCCTGAAGTTTCAGCACGCCGTATACCAGCTTATAAGATGACCCCCGCTTTTGAAAAGATTGTCATGGTTTGAAAAGGTCATCTTAGACGCCGGAAAATACGGTACCTAAGTGACAACAAAAAGATTCTAATTCGTTTCAGCTTTTCGTTTCCCCATGTCTCTCTTTCACTCAGAGCCGTGGGTTTGGACTTCTCCTCAGAAAGCCGTGGTAGCAGTTCCGGTGGCAGTGGCTTCCCTTGGTCTTCTACTCTTGGTGGTTTTCTTAATCGTGTACTTCATGTACTATAATAAAATGAAAAGGGACGCACGAAGGTTAGACTTGAATTATTCATCCTTAACTCTACATTCCACCCTTCTGAATAGGTTACGTGCTTTTTCTTTCATTTTTTTGTTTGTAATTATCTTCCTTTTTATTATTTCTTTTGTGAAAATTAAATTAGATTTGATATTGATTAAGAAATAACCTAGTGGCCTCGATAGTAAAATTAAGCCGCAACGTTGTTTGCCATACCCCCTGGAGTAAATCATATCTCATTAATTAGAGCATCATTAAAATGAGAGATGCTACATTAATGAAATAGTATAAGTTTGATGTTATCATATTAATTAATTGATATTTTAAACAATTAATAAATTCAGTTACAGGAAAATTTCCACATTTCCATAAATATTTTGTTTACAGATATTATCAAAGTATATATATATATATATTGTTGTGTTATTATAAGAACTCTGCAGTAAATAAATGATTTTTTTTTTTAAAAAGTAAAAGAAAGTATTTTATGTGCTTACCAACATTCATCAGTTTGTTTCACCTGTATAATCTAGGTCTTTTTTTCCAACGATCTATAAGACAACTCAGATTGTTTTAATTATTTTGATTCCCACAAAGTTTTAAAATTTTATCCACGATTTCTTTTTTTTTTAAACTTAGAGTATAATTAGAAACTAATAAGATGTTTAAATTAGGCTGTTAATTGAAGTTATCCATTTTCTCTTCCTGGCCAATCATAATAGGCTAAAAGAAAAAAAAATAGGCTAAAAGGGTTTTGATTTGATAAGTACGCCATTTCAGCATTTAAATCAAACAATTTTACAGATGAGTATGTAGGTTTACATGATATATTTTATCATGAATATTAACAGGGACATTTCAACTAGGAGTCCCAGGAGTCATGCTGTCCCTTCAACGATTGGAGGAAGCTTTTCTTTTTCAACGCGGTTCGATTCCTTGTAAGTCCTTGAACCTTCATAATCAGTGATTACAAAATTGACACTGTGCTTATCCAGATGCACACTGTTGCGCTTTGACACTGACTTCGTTTTACTTTAACTTAATTTATTGCAAAAACTTATAATGTTACTCATACACTATTCTCAAATCCTGTACCGATGTCGGGGCTGGATTCGTCAAATCTATTCAATTATACGGAATCACATGCTTTCTGACAGTCGACCGTGAAATGTTCACTAGTGTTCAAGAGCACGGGTCTCGATACTACGTTCATTTCAACTCATTGGTTTCCCACTCGTATCTTTAACACTGTGTCTTTTGTTCATTTCAACTCATTGGTTTAACCCTCGTATCTTTAACAGTGTCCTTTGTTCATTTCAACTCATTGGTTTAACCCTCGTATCTTTAACACTGTATCTTTTGTTCATTTTAACTCATTGGTTTACCACTCGTATCATAAAGACTGTGTCTTTTGTTCATTTTAACTCATTGGTTTTCCACTCGTATCTTTAACACTATATCTTTTGTTCATTTAAACTCATTGGTTTACCACTCGTATCATAAAGACAGTGTCTTTTGTTCATTTTAACAAATTGGTTTTCCAATCGTATCTTTAACACTGTATCTTTTGTTCATTTTAACTCATTGGTTTTCCACTCGTATCTTTAACACTGTATCTTTTGTTTTTCTCTGACATTACAGGTATTATCAGAGTAAGGCTCAGTTCATACGATTAAATTTATTTCAAAATTTCGATCATACATTTGATGCGATTTTTCATGAAGCCTTGTCACCACTTTCAAATTACCATTTGATCAAATTCTCAATTTTTACCCAAAAATAAATCACGCACAAAATAAGGCGTTCCTACAAAAATTTGACGCAAATTTGAAGCAGAGAGAGATTATAAATCTATCGCGCGACAACACACATCTATGTAATAAAATAAAACTTTGTATAGAAACTTTAAACAGCTTCAAAACACATACAAACACACACACAATCAAACTCAATACATCAATATAACACTCCCAAATGTTATAACACAATCGAAGACTTAACAATAAAACACCATTTATTGCTAGGGTGCAGTAACTTTCATTATATTGAAAAAAAAATGTACTTCATTTAATCACGTGTTTGAGGTAGTTGCAAATTCATGACAATTCATTGTTTCAACTCTTTTATATTTGCCAGCAAAGGGTCAGACCAATGGAGTGACTACCCACCATACAGACATTTCAAAGTATGATGCGCGACGACTAAAGGATGTACCAATGACCCAACACCACCAAAATTAAATCAACATTTCAAAGATGTTTCATTTAGTAGTATTCTCATACAACATTTTTCAATGTTCATAAGATCTCACTCAAAGTTTTCATTTAGCGACAACGAATTTCTCAATTTATTTAAACTTACATGTTTAAGATTTTAAAAATTTTCTTTTGATATTTTGCTGTGACTAAGTGCAATGCAGTTTTATTCAATAGTTCTCAACGCATTTCAAACTGGTATCATCTTGTGTGCAATTCAGATATTTTAGTGGTGAATTAAGAGTGGATCTTCGTACATTTTAAATGGGCATGCAGACAGTGATAAAATGACAATGGGTGTAGAGTCGGAGTATCTGAGGAGTAATGAGCCTTTGGAAAAAAAAAAAGCCTCAAAATTACTTGCGCGTCATTAAGGGATGGCAACAAAGCAGCTGTTGATGTAATTGTTAATGAACTAAATCTCGCTCTCAACGGAACGTGCAATTGTTTGTTGTCATAATTTATGTTTGTGTAAAGTACTATGCACATTTGTTTTTAAAAAAGGATAATTTTTTTTTATTCAACCACGTCATAATATAAAATTCAAATAGCACGGAATACTGCGGCTCGCATAGTTCTCCGCAAACGCAAGTTCGACCATGCAAAAACACCTCTGAGAGAGTTGCATTGGCTGCCGGTGCGTGCTCGCATAGAGTACAAAATCGCAACTTTGTGCTACCGCTGCTTACATGACCTGGCGCAGTCCTATCTGAAAGAGCTGCTGACGCCTTATGTACCCAGTAGAGAGCTCCGCTCATCCGATAGTGGCAAACTCTCGACACCACGTGTTTGCCTTGAGACTTACGGAAAGCGCACTTTCGCATTTGCTGGTCCAACAATTTGGAACGCCCTTCCTGTCGATCTTAGAAACAACCAGACACTGG
>CAXITT010000181.1:887417-977564 GCA_964033795.1 Lymnaea stagnalis | reverse complement strand
TGTTTTGATCTATTTTTTGTTCACCACGAGTTTTGTAATACAACCTTAACCAACCCCCCCCCCCAAACCATTTGTTTTTGACGTCACCAATTAACACTGTCAATGCTTTTCCTCACCACCCTTTATTAGGGATCGTTTTTATTATTTTTTTTTGGTACGTTTCCATAATGGTCTACATTTTACTAAACATATAGAGAATAATCAATGGCGATTGAATTTTTAGAATTTCTGTTATGTAGGGTTCTGAATCCATCAGTGTAAATACGACGGTCGACCAGTCACTGGCAGACTTTTACGACAAACCACCTTCAGGATGCCTACAAGAATGACTAGATTTTTTCACTATTTGTAGCTTTCCAGTATACAACTTATTCGTGAGCTGTGTTGTAAGTTAATATATTTTATTTTTATTTCTGTATATTTGATTATGCATTATTATAAGCTTTATATTATAAATAAATTGATTATTGTTAATATCATTAGCTTTGGTATAGTTTTTTTTTTATATTTATACTGGTTTCCAGTCCTGTTTTGCGTATTATTAATCTAAGGAGCCAAATCTTAAAGCACATTATCTTTGTGAAAGCACATTATCTTTGTGAAAGCACATTATCTTTGTGAAAGCACATTATCTTTGTGAAAGCACATTATCTTTGTGAAAGCACATTATCTTTGTGAAAGCACATTATCTTTGTGAAACCACATAACGGTACTCAACCAGTGCCGTCTTAAGGTATGGGCCCAGTGGGGACTGGCCCAGGGCCCCACGCTTGTAGGGGGCCCAACGTTTCTAGGAAACGTTTGAACTGGCTTTCACTTATGTGCATGGAAAATGACGTCCTTAAGACCATTGACTTTAATCCAATAATAAAACAATTCTCAGCAAAACAATTACGCAAACGATTATGTTGATTTATATTAAATAATTTATTCTATCAATCTGTCAGTAATGATAATTTATCATCCTCTGTGATTATTCATAGTTCATTTCTGATAATGTTTTAAAACTATTATTGATTTTGAATGATTCTGTTTCTTGTATCAATTAATTGAATTCATCGAAGTTTAAATTTATTGAATGTTTATTTTTTTATTTTACATTTTTATTCCTCTTGGTGAGTTAGTGGGGAGCAGGAACTGTTTGCCCTCCTCCCACCCCCCCCCCCCACTGTTTGAGCACGAGGCGAGTGCCCTACCCCTTTTTATTAATTTAATTCATCGAAGTTTAAATTTATTGAATTTTTATTTTTTTATTTTACATTTTTATTCCTCTTGGTGAGTTAGTGGGGAGCAGGAACTGTTTGCCCTCCTCCCCCCCCCCCCCCCCCACTGTTTGAGCACGAGGCGAGTGCCCTACCCCTTTTCACCCCCTTCTCACGGTCCAGGTATGTTGTGTTGAAGGGGGCCCCCAGTGCATTGCTGTGCCCAGGGCCTCCTATGGTGTTTAGACGGCACTGCTTGTAACAAGAACATATCCACAAGTCATGCACTGCTTCACAGAAATAACGTTTCCAAACATGAGGACGGGCCTTGACACGTTTGTCTCTCCTACAGCGTTTTTTGTTCTTTTTTTGTGTGTTGTTTACATGTTTCGGTTTGTTAAAAGCTGCAGCCCACCCCCCAAGCCTTTTGATTCAGTCCACTAGTGTTTAATCACGTGTGATTTGAATAAAAGAATACAAAGACTTGTTCGGGTCATGGTGCAGCCATAACGCCGGGGAAACCAGAAGAACGCGTTACACCAATAATAATTTGATTACTGTGTTTCGGTGTTGGTATATTATGGAATTGTTTTTGTTAAGGCAAAAAACACTTTGCTCTTGAAGATGTGTGATAGATGTTATTAGATATCTTCGTTTGAAGACTTTTTTTTTTGTTTTTTAAACATCAAAATTTGATCTTTTTTTCTAATGTATCCAATGAAAGTTTCATTTCTTGTTTTACGAAAATTTACATGATCTGAACCATTAAAATACAACAGTGTAACTTAATTAGTGGTTAACTTTAATTTTTTTTTACTCCATATAAAATAGCATTTGCTCGTCAGTTGACATTAAAAGAAGCGGTCATGTTATCTGGTCCGGGTAATATTGGCTTGGCCATCCTGTTTGGTCAACTTTTCCTAGCGTGGCCTGGTCTTTGTATGACAGGTAAGAAACATTTTAACATTTAATTTATTCAAATAAGCGATCACGTAGGCTGATGTCAGCTACATGCATTCACAATAAATTAATTTCATTTCGAGGCTAATAATTGATCTAGAAAAGTGTGTAAATATATTAAGGGTATATGAGAGATATATATCTATAGCTATTTACTTACGAGTAAAATCATCATCACCATAATCATCAACCCCATACATCCAATAGCATTTAGAGCTGTCAGTCCTTCGGTACAACATCTTTTAGAGCTGTCAGTCCTTCGGTACAATAGCGTTTAGAAGTTTCAGTCCTTAGGTCCAACCGCTTCTAGAGGTGTCAGCCCATTGGTCCATAGCCGGGGTAAAAAAAATGTTGCAAAATCTAATTTTTTTACAATAAAAAGTTAAAATATCTGCCTAAGCTAAATCTCACAAAACAAGTTCTTATGATCTCTTTAAAAAAAAACAAAAAAAAAACTTACTCCCACCTCTTATTTATATTTCGCTTTTTGGTGTGGCTGCTTCCTTTTCAAAAAACCCCTCTTCCCCCCATTCAACACGTTTTATATTTATTATACTGAGTGACAAAAAAAATGTGAAACATTGAGCGTCGTGCGTGACGGTTGAACTCAGTTGAAAAAAGATTGGATGTTTTTTGCTTTAGAAGGAGGCGACTATTATACTAATCAATAAAAGGCCAAGGGTATTGTCCGTAGGACTGTCTGTAGGACTATTGTTTATAGGTTGACGGGCGTGGAGTAGGACAGTCTGTAGGTCTACTGTTTATAGAAAATTAGAAGTTAACCCTCCTTTTTCTGTAACACTTGGATCCACCGGGTGTTGTTTCAAAATACGCCACTCTGTATTCCACACCCCAATATTTTCATTTTATCTAAATCCTCACCACCGTCAGACTCAGTAATTAATTGACTTCTGTGAGAAACTGTGACGTCAGTCTTAGCTTGCATTATTATTGAAATAGAATAGGATGAGGAAAAATTGTCTCAATCACATATCAGAATAAATGGACAATTTAAGGTCAAAGATTCACATTCTTTATATTGCTTTAGAATGTTAAATGCTTGAATTATATATTTCGCATATTACTCTTTAGAAACTACCTTCCTATAGAAAGAAATATAAGTGGACATTCATCTTTGTTTGATAATACTGAGATTTCGGAACAGCTTAGGCGCCATGGCTAAGAGTAATCCCCTTAATAATATTCTGGCCAACCAAAACATCGATCTTTGTTGAATAGTTTCTGTGAAGGCCGCATTTCAACGTTTTGAACATGCATGTTGATTTCCTACTGTCATGTATTCACAGTCAAGCTTAGCTACTCGGCTACTGACATCACGGGGGCCGCCATGCCCGACATCATCAACATAACGCTTACGACGGGGCTGAACGAATCACTGAGTCTCACCATGAAGAAAGTGGGGCACATGTCCGTGAGCATCCCTCTACACACGTTAGTCTTAGGACCCGATGGTTTGTTCGTGACGCAACAGGAGACTGTGGGAGACACAGAGGTTTGTCAGTTGTATATAATATATTTCCACTAAGCTCATCAGCGCCGTATCCGAGAAGAGAGGCAAGTCTTTCTGCACATTAACACTCACCCCATTTGCAGAGACGTATTCTTTTCGCCACCCGCGGAGCAAAATTATTTTTTAAATCATATAGCAAAAAAAAAAAAAAGATTTAATCATATATCTATTTATATGTACTAGCTATAGCTCGCCCGACAAAGGCGGCCGAGAGGCATAAAATTACAATATAATTAAGTTAATTGACAAAATAAGTCTTTCTGCACATTAACACTCACCCCATTTGAAGAGACGTATTCTTTTCGCCACCCGCGGAGCAAAATTATTTTTTAAATCATATAGCAAAAAAAAAAAAAAAAGATTTAATCATATATCTATTTATATGTACTAGCTATAGCTCGCCCGACAAAGGCGGCCGAGAGGCATAAACTTACAATCTAATTAAGTTAATTGACAAAACATGATTTCAAGTTTCGCTATTTATAAGAATCCCAACTAGTGCTGCCCCTGCCACCCAGGTTCACAACCAGACAACTTCCCCACGCCCAAGAACTATATTAATATTCTAATCCATCCATCCCTGTGGCGCTACAGCCCATGTAGGGCTTTGGCCTGCCTCACTACTTCCTTCCACTCAGACCTAACTAATGCTTTTCTTTTCCATGCTTGTACTTTCAGCTGCTGTAGATCTTTTTCTTCATCATCTATCCACCTAAGCCTAGGTCTGCCTTTGAGCCTTTTTCCTCTGGGGTATTGGTGATGTACCCTCTTCGTTCCTCTGTCATTTGGCATTCTCTCTAGGTGTCCTGCCCAGCGTAGCCTGCCTCTTTTAATTTCTGCCACTATCGTAGGATCCTGATATAGACTGTATAATTCCTGGTTGGTTCGTATTCTCCATCCATATTCATCCTTTGTTGGCCCATATATTTTCCTGAGTACTTTACTCTCCCATGTGTTTAATAGGTTTTCTGCTGTTTTTGTAAGGGTCCAAGTTTCCCTTGCATATGTTACAACTGGTCTGATCATAGTTTTATAAATAGTTTTCTTTGTTTCTCTTGTAATGTTTTTACTTTTGAGTATTTTCTGACTACTGAAGTATGCCCTGTTTCCGGCTGTTATTCTTTCTTTTATTTCTGTTAGCAATTCGTTTCTTTCATTTAACAAGGATCCTACGTATTTAAATTGATTTACTTTTTCAAAAGTTTGGTTTCTAATTTTAATTATTTCATCTGTTTGTTCCTCTCTTATCATGGATATATATTTTGTTTTTTGGTTGTTGACTTCCAGCCCTGCTTGTAAAGATGCATCTTCTAATTCAATAAAGGATTTTGATATGTCTTTTATACTTTTCCCTAGAAGTGCTATGTCATCAGCATATGCAAGATACTGAAGTGGTTGGTTGTAGAGTGTGCCCGTTGGTTGTGGGTCTTGAGTATCCTGTTATCGTTCCTCGAGTGTCAATGTGTATGTTTCTAATACCTCTCTCCAGTGTTAGGTTAAAGAGCATACAAGACAGTGAGTCTCCCTGTCTTAGGCCTCGTCTAATATGAAATTCCCTTGAATATTCTCCTTGAATCTTGATTTTGCTTTTTGAGTTGTTTAATGTTACATGTATTAGCCTTGTCAGTTTGTTGGGTATCCCAAACTCCTGTAGAGTCTCATATAAATAGTTTCTTTTGATGCTGTCATAGGCCATTTTATAGTCGACTTAGAGTTGATGTACTGGTATATTAAATTCATAGCATTTCTCTAACAGGCATCTGATGGTGAAAATCTGATCAGTCGTTGATCTGTTAGGCCTGAATCCGCATTGGTAATCACCTAGTATTTCTTCAGTGTAAGGTTGTAGTCTTTTGGCAATACGTTTCGTCAGTATTTTGTATGTAACATTTAATAGGGAGATTCCTCTGTAGTTTGTGCACTGAAGTTTGGAGCCTTTCACAACCAGACAACTTCCCCACGCCCAAGAACTATATTAATATTCTAATACCATTCCATTTTAGGAAGCATCTTTCAAAAAACATATTTTACTTTAATTATTTTCGATACAAGAAAGAAAATATGACGCACCTGACGCAGTAAAAGTATCCCACAAAATTAGTTGTATAATTATCGATTATAATTTTGTATAAGTAGCAGACCTGGTTGCACTGAGCTGCCAAAAGAGTACAATATCGTCTCAGAATATTTCTTAACCATCTCGAAAGCGCATAAAACCTTATCGCAATAGTAAACACAGAAACACACTGTGTAATGTACACAATAACTATTCGCATCGCATGTCTAACAAAGATAATTTCTCAAAGTTTATATATTTATACAGAGGGCGCTGTTTCAAATAAAAATATGCCCGTTATTAGCCACTGTCATAAATGAAAATGTGTTGAGGGCGCCCTCCTGAAGTCACAGAAGGTGTAAGGGGGGGGGGGTGACGTTTGAGAGGAGGATGTCCCCTTTCTCAGAAACTGTTTATAAATTTTAAAACCTGGGGATGCACTTTAGCGCACACCTAAATTTAGTTTGGCATCGTTTATGAAAATGTGTTGAGGGCGCCCTCCTGAAGTCACAGAAGGTGTAAGGGGGGGGGGTGACGTTTGAGAGGAGGATGTCCCCTTTCTCAGAAACTGTTTATAAATTTTAAAACCTGGGGATGCACTTTAGCGCACACCTAAATATAGTTTGGCATCGTTCTACACTGTTAAAATTCCAAGACATTCTCATAATGGGTCAACAGAATACAAATATCGAAACGTCCCCCACATCATTTTTCGATTTACGCAGAACGTAAATGTGCAAACGATTTGTGAAACATTTTAATCTTTCGGTTTTGGTTTCGGCCGGAAGTCTAATTAATTAAAAATAATAATAATGAAATACAAAGCAGCAAACAACAACATAAACACTAACTAACTCCAGTAAAAATTCGTGAAATCTGTGACATCATATTGGCTTCATCTTCCCCTTGAAAAACCAGGTGGTACGCACTGCCTTCTGTTGTGAGAAGTTAATCTCTCAGTTTAATTTTTAGGGCTCGTTTTAATTTAAACAGTGCACAACAAAGGACGATACCATAGTGAAACACAATAACAAAAAAGTACTAATTACAATTATTAAGATTTATTTATGTATTAATATAATTACAAACAAAAGAAATATAAGTACAATCATCACCTTACAGAGTATGGGTAGTCTTGTACCGGTACAGAGTTAGTACAATGTGCCACAAAAATAAGGTACAATGATGAATGCGAATAAACATATATGAGTACACAAAGAATAATACACTTGTCTCGAGAAGTTAAAAAAATATCTCTATATCAAGCTCCGTAAATTTCTGTCCCTGTCAATCCCTTATATTTGCAGTGTAAGAAGCTTTCCAGAAGCGACTTAGACATTGTCTACGCCTCTAGTCAAATCGCGAACATTTTACAACATACTATGAGAACAGATTAGTTATGTTTAATTGGTGGCGGCGTAGACACTCTAAGATGAAAGAAAATAGGCCCCGCCCAATAAGAACACCGCCTAATTTTGGGGTCAACCAGAGTTCACGGCACGGGGAAAGTCCTACATAACACCAGGAAAACTGAAATTTTTTATTATTTTTTTTGGAGGTTGTAGGGACAAAAATTTGAAAAAATTCGTTGCCATAGGTAACAAGTCTATGTGCCGAATTTCAGCTCGATAGATTGACTGGAAGAAGGTTAATTAGCCGTCAAAGATTTTGTCAAGCACAGCTTTACCGATTGACTCATTAACGTTAATTGCTTTATTCACCTATTTACAAGTTAAAGTTTTGTCAACTTTTTTACAGACAAGTAAATTTATTTGAAAAATGTGCAATCGATAAATAAAGTCGCATCATCACTTCTTTAACATTTCATTTTTTTCCCCATCATCTCTGTTCTGTGTAGAAAATGTATAATGCAATCAAAAACATTTCAATTTATTTGGATCAATTAAAAAAGCGCATCTTATCTTAGTTTATCTTATCTTACTCTCCAACCCATTTTTTTCGCCCTGCGTTGAGCGGATGACACGGTATTATTTAAATCTAACATAATATTTTTTAAAAATATAATTTTTCTAAAAAAATAAATAAAACTGCGGCATGAGCCTGGGCTCTTCAAGGAATCGACGGAAAATCCCAATTTGCAGAATATTACCCCCCCCCTCCCCCTAAAGCTAAGCCATGGAGTGCCACCCCATTTCTGAGAGAAAACCCGGCCGTCCCCCTTTAGGCCAGGTATAGCTTCCTTATCATGGTTTGATGCCCACGATGAAATGACCTCTGATTCGGGATTCCCTGACTACCCCCATATCCCCCCCCCCCGAGGGCACAACTGAGCCCGGTGACACATGTATGAGTCATTGGAAACAAAATTCCGTTTGGCTTGACTTGGTATGAATATTGGGACTAATCCTTTATATTATTAGCTGACAATGCGGCAGAATGTCCCTAAATTTCTGGTACAGCCCGTCGGAAGAGATAAAGGTGTTATTTTATAAAGGAAACAGGGAACTCAAAGCGTGCAGTATGTAATAGTGTTATATTCGTAAAAATGTAGGTCTAGCACGTCAGTTGTTAAACCATTTTTTTACAGATCCTGTCCCGATATATTTTGCTCATGTACAGCAATTTTCTTTTTCTTTCGCCCACATACTACAATGCTATGGTCTTTCGCCCACATATAACAATTTTATGTTCTTTCGCCCACATATAACAATTTTAAGTTCTTTCGCCCACATATAACAATTTTAAGTTCTTTCGCCCACAAATAACAATTTTAAGTTCTTTCACCCACAAATAACAATTTTAAGTTCTTTTGCCCACAAATTACAATTTTAAGTTCTTTCACCCACATATAACAATTTTAAGTTCTTTCACCCACATATAACAATTTTAAGTTCTTTCACCCACAAATAACAATTTTAAGTTGTTTCACCCACAAATAACAATTTTAAGTTCTTTCACCCACATATAAGAATTTTAAGTTCTTTCACCCACAAATAACAATTTTAAGTTCTTTCACCCACAAATAACAATTTTAAGTTCTTTCGCCCACATATAACAATTTTAAGTTCTTTCACTCACATATACCAATTTTATGTCTTTTAGATCATAAGAAGCGCGCTCAAAGTACCCGAATCCACCACCTTGGGTAGTCGCTGTAATATTATGACTTAGAATTCACCCAAAGCCGTACATTTTGCAAATCAAAAGTCTATGAACGGTTCCAAGTGGTGTTTCCTCGCTGAATTGCCCACCCATTATTAATGGAGTACATTTAAATGGAATGTAAAGATGACAATGAGGTTAGATGAGAGGCTAAACGAGATAACTGACCTGTGAATCTTTTCTTGTTTTTTTCAATCATCTGTTCAATTTTTTTAAAATCATGAGGCGTTTCGCTAGTAATATTGAACTCTAATAAAAAACATCACATCACAAATAAACGAACGAACTTTAACTTGAGGATTTAAAAAAACAAATTATTATTGCAGTTTAACTATCTTCTGCGGGTGGGGCTGGGTTTCGTGTTGTCCTGTTAGTGAAGCTTCGCCGGTAACTGAAACGAGTGAAATCTACATTTTAAATGTTGGGCATCATAGAACTAACTCCAGCGGCGTAGCTAGAGTTAGTGCCACTTGGGGCCTCCAAGATTTTTGCTACCTTTTCCTTTAAAAAAAAAAATGAAGAAACCATGCATGTGGCCGAAAATGCCCCCCCCCCCTTTTTACATGTAAAGCAAAATGCCACCCCTAAATGTAAAGCAAAAACGTCTCTCAGTGAGAACCCCCTTGATGACTCCGCACCCCCCCCCACTTTACAAAGTTAAACTTGCAGACTCTTTACATATTCTAACCATATGCTCCAGCGCTTATTTGATGCAAAAAAGGTCTATGTGTATCCCTTGGATGACATCAAGAAATAGGTTACTGCTTCCAAGCAACAGCTTGTGGGACCATTAACCAGCAAATACGCATAGCTAGTAACATAAACATATCCCTCTCCTTTAACACTCTACTGACTCACGTTTCCTTCATTCTCGTCAAATAAACCTCTTTATTAATTTTTTTTTTTTTCAAATCTGCTGGAATTGGCCGACCCTTGAAAAGTACCGCGCCAGGCAGCTGCCTAAAACGCCTATGCCGACAGCGGCATTGACCCAGGGGTTGCGGTGCCCACGTGACGGAAGTGCGTTATCATGTATCGGTGTCAGATGTAATAGATGTCGCTGACAAAACTTTTCATTCCTCAAGTTTATCATTGAGGATGTCAAGGGGGGTCGTTCACCGGTGTATCATTCAGGATGTCAGTGTGTTGTCAATTGTATGGAGTAACATCACTCGTATACACAAGGAAGTTGCTCATCAGCTTTTCGCAGAAGTCCGCTTTAAAGAAAATCACCGTAACGTGTCGACGACTCTGTAGGGGGGTCGATCAGCATTTCAATTAACAATGAAAAGAATTCGTCTTTTGTGTTTAAGTTTCGTGGACAGGTGGTGTATAAATTTCAATTTTTTTTTTTTTATATTTTATTTTTGACGATAGGATTTGTCATTTCATGGCGGCAATCTATTAAAAGATCATCCGTGTGTACTGTCTGGGTATTTCCATTAAGATATTTATTTAAAAAACATCCTTGCATTCCTTTTGGCCAATCTCTCAACAGCTGTTCGCTACTTCTACGTCAATGTTAGCCTTAATCTAGATGAAAACGGTGTTTTCAGCTTTATTTTTACGAAAGATTTTACAAACAAATTGTTACTGCTATATATCTATTGTTACAAGCTGTGTTTTACTAAAAGATTGGCTAAAAATAGTAACGTTACGTCAAGCGGTGTGACTTTTTCCGTTCTCGGAAATGACTAAGCCCTATCTCACAATGCAGTGTGCTCATCTAGCCTCGTGTTGGCCCCATAGAGTGGAGTGACCGGGAGCAGTGGCCAGTTCCGTTAGCTGACCAGGTTTTCTGGAAGCTAAGTACGGACACAAAGGCTCACAGCAATTCTGATTCTGATTCTGATAGACCACGTTGCTGCAATCAAGTACTGGCATATGTGCAACGGGTTGGGAAGCGATGCAGCCATACCGGCGTGGGGGGGGGGTTGCTTTGCTTGATTTTTTTGGACACCTCCCCCAAACTCGTAGGTACAAGTAGCTTTTAGCCCCCATCTCCATAAAAACGGTTACCGGAAATTTGTTTGAAAGAAATTTCGTCGAGGGAAAATTGGCCGAACGGAAATTTGTTTGAACGGAATTTTGGTCAAAAGGAAGTTTGGTTGAGCGGAAATTTGATCGAATGGAATAAACCCTGTCACTGCAAATGTGTTGCACAAGGATAATAATAATAATAAGGGGTGTTATATAGCGCGGTACCCCAGCCTAGGGCTGGGCTCACGGCGCTGTACATAAAAATTGTATCAAAAGAGACATAATCATGACATTAAAATAAAATACATTTATGAAATAAAGTACAGCAATGTATATTGACCCAACCCACCACATAACTTTTACAAGGCAAACCATGGACGGCAGCCAGCAAGATCGTTTATCGGTCAGAGGAGGGGAATCACTCACGGTAGTATAATTTTAAAAAGATGTGTTTTGAGTGCAATTTTAAAGGCCTGGGTGGTTGGTATATTGCGTATTTGTAGTCGCAAAGAATTCCATTGTTTGGGGGCGCAGAAAGAGAAAGATCGTTCACCATATGTTTCAGTGTGCGTCTAGGAAACGGACAGAATACGCTCTGAGTGTCAACGATAAGAACCTTCTTTGTTAAGCCGATAACAAGATTAGGTTAACTGGGTCTTAACTGGATAACGTTTTTCACCAGGTCCGGGTATGGTGAGAAAATACCAGGTGGGTCCAAATGTTACAAAAACAAAGGGAGTTAATTTCTGATTTTCTATAATATTTTCCGACCTTTTATTAATAGACCTACAACCAGAACTACAGCCCCCACCTTCTGGCCTCTAAAAAATAGGCATACAACCAGTACTACACCCTACATGTTGGCCTTTAAAGAACTGAGTCAAAATAGACCCAGACACGCAGCGCCGCCATTCGCACCCGGGTACCATTAGACTCAAGCTAATTTATGTCATTTATGGGAGTTTATTTTAGTTAATTTGAAGAAGTAAGTTCAAAAACATATAGTCCATTCAGTTATCTTTTATTTGATACCTCATTTTGTCTTATAAATCCACAAAAAAAAAAATTTAAATAGTTTTTTAATCCCAACCTCTCACTTCTGGTACCCAGGTACGAATAACCACTTCGTTTTCTTATTAGAAGTATATTTAAAGGTTAAGTTTTATTCAATTCAAAATTTAATAAAAGTATATTTTTTGAAGTAAAAAAAATTATAAATGTATTAAATGTCAAAAATACAAAGCTCAAATCTGTGTGTGTGTGTTATTAACAATTTTAAAAGTAATTAATTATATGCATTACTTTTACTTTTAAGAAGAGGAAAATACATTATCAGTTTTGTAACACGCGGTTATTAAATTTAAAGAAACTTAAGAGTCTTGGCTAACATAGGCGATTCGCGCTGTGACGTCATTTGCGTGTTTATTTAGAACAATTTCATTTTAATTTTATTTCTCAATATTAACAACGCAAAAAAAAAAAAACAACAATTGTTGCTTGGGTTTTCCCGATAAATGTGATTACAGTGTAATTCTTTGATTATACTTTTGTATCAATTTTTTTTTTCATAAATTTCAAACGCATTTGAAATGCTTAAAGATATCTTTAGTTGTTACTTTAAATGTATTTGTAATTTATAATAATAATACTTAAATTTATTCGATTTGTGTCGAATAAAAGATATAAATTTGCCCGTTTTTAAGAATCCCGAACGTATCTACATATTTTTGGTTCTTTGGTTTTCCAGTCATACGGTCAGACTAGCATGACTCTCGCTGCCTCACAGCTTTTTAAAATGTTCGCTCGGTACTATTAATTTAAAACATATTGTAGAGGGGGATGGCCGGTTGTGAAACATAACTTAAAATATGACATTAAACGGAAATCTATGGCTGGGCCTCTTACGTATAATACATCTACCGCCGTTCAGAGCGCAGACCCAAACAGGTCGCAAATTTAACGTGTTGCTAAATTAACTCTTCAAAAAAAATAAAATAACGTGACACCAGCCACATTCTCCAAAATCTATTGATGTAATCTGTAGTTGACCTGGGTTTTTTTTAAGCTTTAAAATTTACCTTCAACAGAACACGGCCTTCTATCAAGATCTGACAAATGATGCGGTGATGGAAGTCAAGAGAATCAGAGAAGATGATGCGCTACAGCTAAACTTTGTATGTCCATTTTGACTTTTATACAATTTACATCTTTTACAGACTTTGCGACTGTTTGACAATAGTGACTCTTACCCCATCCGGAATTTTTAAAATACAACAAAAGTAACACTATGATGGACAGTGCTGCTAAGTGAAGCTTGAAATGGCATTTTAGTTGGTGACTGTGTGTGAGCCAGAACCACAACACTAGGATACTTTAAGTGTTCTTTTCTGCTGTTTTCTAACATTTACTGCAATAGTTACTGCTAGCTTATTGCAGGGAACTTTCATACAAGTTGGGTGGGAACAGAAGTTAGGTGGGAACAGATTTGGGTGGGAACAGGAGTTTGGTGGGAGAAAAAGTTTGGTGGGAACAGAAGTTGGGTGGGAACTGAAGTTGGTTGGGAAGAGAAGATGAGTGGGAACATAAGTTGGGTGGGAACAGAAGTTGGGGGGGGGGGGGCAGAGGTTGGTTGGGAACAGATACTGAAGTTGGTTGGGAAGAGAAGATGAGTGGGAACATAAGTTGGGTGGGAACAGAAGTTGGGGGGGGGGGGACAGAAGTTTGTTGGGAACAGAAGTTGGTTGGAAACAGAAGTTGCGTGGGAACAGAAGTTGGGTGGGAACAGAAATTGGGTGGGAACAGAAGTTGTGTGGGAATAGAAATTGGGTGGGAACAGAAGTTGGATGGGAAAAGACGTTTGATGGGAACAGAAGTTGGGTGGGAACAGAAGTTGGGTGGGAGCAGAAGTTGTGTGGGAACAGAAGTTGTTTGGGAACAGAAGTTGTGTGGGAACAGATTTGGGTGGGAACAGAAGTTGTGTGGGAACAGAAGTTGTTTGGGAACAGAAGTTGTGTGGGAATAGATTTGGGTGGGAACAGAAGTTGTGTGGGAACAGATGTGGGTGGGAACAGATGTGGGTGGGAACAGAAGTTGTGTGGGAACAGATGTGGGTGGGAACAGATGTGGGTGGGAACAGAAGTTGGGTGGGAACAGATGTGGGTGGGAACAGACTTGGGAGGGAACAGAAGTTGTGCGGGAACAGATGTGGGTGGGAACAGAAGTGGTGTGGGAACGGATGTGGGTGAGATNACAGATGTGGGTGGGAACAGATGTGGGTGGGAACAGATGTGGGTGGGAACAGATGTGGGTGGGAACAGATGTGGGTGGGAACAGATGTGGGTGGGAACAGATGTGGGTGGGAACAGATGTGGGTGGGAACAGATGTGGGTGGGAACAGATGTGGGTGGGAACAGATGTGGGTGGGAACAGATGTGGGTGGGAACAGATGTGGGTGGGAACAGATGTGGGTGGGAACAGATGTGGGTGGGAACAGATGTGGGTGGGAACAGATGTGGGTGGGAACAGATGTGGGTGGGAACAGATGTGGGTGGGAACAGATGTGGGTGGGAACAGATGTGGGTGGGAACAGATGTGGGTGGGAACAGATGTGGGTGGGAACAGATGTGGGTGGGAACAGATGTGGGTGGGAACAGAAGTTGGTGGGAACCACCCTCTGGAGCGTGACGCCTTTTACAGACGGTCCCTCGCTTAGAAAATACCCCCCCCCCCGGGCCATCAGTTCGATCAGTTGAAGCATCATTTTTTTTCCCTATCATCATCAGAAAGGTCAGTTCAGGTACAACGACTCGCTGCTGACCGTCAGTCACGTGACGCGAGCCAAAAGAGACGTTGCGCAGGAGAGAGACATTTACGATCTGCAGATACAACCTAAAAGACTTCCGGTGTATGACATCGGGATCCAGCGTGAGTGTATTTTAGAGTTGAAAATATTATTTTTAGTAAATTTATTTATTTAAACCTGTTTATTTTTAATGACTGCAGCGATTAAAAATAATCACATGCTTACTCCCTTTCTTAATCAGTGGATCATCACCCATTGCGTTCACAGAACTGATTATTTTCCTGATATTATGAAGGGTCAAACAATTATTGGTTTATACTTCTTAAAGGCGCAATAAAAAAAAAGTATCATTAAAAACAGGTTTTTCCCCCTTTGTCAAATTTTAGCCCCAGGTGTCCCATTGGCACAAAGCCAGGCAGACGAGGCGCCACTGCTGTCCGAAGCACGAAATCTAACATTACGATGGCTACGACGGATGCGTCGCCAAACTAATCCCATCTACTACATCGACGTGGTGGCCGTCGTCGACTTCGGGGCTTACAGCCGCTTCCTGGCGAGCTCTGTAGACAGGGCGGCGGCCTTGCAGAGCCTGTTGGAGTATTACACGTTCGTCGTGACGGGGGTGAGTTGGTTTTCATTTAACGACAACAGTCACCCAGGACATCGTACTCTTAACAGACACAACTCACCTCGTACTCTAAAACAGCCACAACTGACATCTTTACTCTAGCGATGCTCCACAAAAAAAAACAAAAAAACACCTGTAGGTCGACCATCGCCAGCACCAACATACAATAGGAAGACAAGCAACAGCCAACCACATATCGCCCTTACCATTCCAGTCAGCTCATAATGTTGCAGTAGCGATCATAATAATCTTACGGCTTGTGTTGTTTTTGTTGTTTTTTGGCTCAATAATTGCCCACGGATAAGGGATCTTCCTGGAGATTTCACTGCTTATTTTAATCTTAAACTGCTTGTTGCTTAAACTTCATTGCTTGTGTTAAATCTTCGATGGTGTGTTTAATATTGAACTGCTTGTGTTTAATCTCCAAAGGCCGGTGTTTAATCTTGACAGCTCGTGTTTAGTCTTAAACTTAGTAAAAGTTTAAAAAAAAAAAATTATGCTGTACACTTTTCCAAACTGTCACTTGTCCAGGTTGATCTGCTGTACCAAGGGATCACAACGACCAGCTACAGAATACGTGTCAGGCTCGTGAAGGTCGTCGTGGCTGAGGTATTCCTGTTAGCTCTTCCATTGCACTATTTAAGAAAACATCGTTTGAAGTTAAAATCTACTTGGATTAACATACTGGCGGTTCATTTTTTAGTTTGAATGATATCAAGTTTGCACTAATCTCCTTAAGTATACTCTCGCCGTTATAAGTATCCACTCATCGACCTAAGTGTCCATTTGTTGTCATAAGTATCCACTCATCGACATACGTATCCATTTGTTGTCATAAGTATCCACTCATCGACATACGTGTCCATTTGTTGTCATAAGTATCCACTCATCGACATACGTGTCCAATTGTTGTCATAAGTATCCACTCATCGAAATACGTGTCCATTTGTTGTCATAAGTATCCACTCATCGACATACGTGTCCAATGGTTGTCATAAGTATCCACTCATCGACATACGTATCCATTTGCTGTCATAGGTATCCACTCACTGTTATAAAGAAAGAAAAAACAAACATTATTAAAATACAAGACTCTTCTCTTTTCTTGTCCACAGTCTGCAGCTGTGTCTAGGTTCACTGAGCTGTTCCGTCAGGCCAACTCCCCGTATGATACCGTTGACGCCTACAGTGGACTTAGCGCTTTTCAAGGCTTTGTCTCAGGAGCCGGAAGTGGTGCGGTCACACCCTATGACCACGCCATGTTGTTTACTGGGTAAGTTGGACACGAGCTTCTTGTTGAATTGTCCTGGTTTAAAAAAAAAAAAAAAAAGTGGGGTGGGGATAAATGTATTATAAAGGTGAATTGTCCTGGCTTACCTCATCAGATGCATCAATTAGATGTTATTGGTATGGATACGGAGTTTTGGCAACAATTAAATACGAGAATCATCAGATATTTACATAATCAAAATATATAATTCTCTAAGTAACAATGTCACTAACGCTACCAGATGGCGCTGGTTTCACGAAATAAAATACCCGACAATTGCAGATTCTTAAAAAAATATCGGAAGTGCGTTTGGTGCGTAATATTTTCTTTTGTTTTACGGAAATTATCTCAATTTAAATGGGGTGTTATAAACATGCGGTGTAAAGGGTGTTGAAACATTAGGATAGTAATATAGTTCAGGGTCTTGAAAGAAAATTGTTGTTACCAGCTTGGCTCGAAGTGGAAGGGGGGGAGAAGGGGTGGCGAGAATTATTTAAAAGTGCGTTACTTAAAGGCATGTTTAGTCAGGTAATCTTAGTAGATGGTAAGCTTCATGTATTGCGACCAGCGTTGTTTGGTGGACTACAGCTTAGTAAATAGATGGTGTGATGATGATTCCGAAAATTTTGGTGGTTTTTAGTATGATCAGAACATACTTTGGTACTTTTTAATAATACTCTCGCCCGAATATCCCTTGTCGGTTGCAGAATATAAATACATCTAACTACCCTCCCTCGCAAACACACAAACACACAAAAACACACAAACACACACAAACACACACAAACACATACACATACCCACTGTCTTACACCGTCTTACAAATATAACTGAGGCAAAACAAGAGATAATTAATTTCCACGGCAACAAAGTTTACAATCATCTACAATCTACATGTTCATATTATTTTTTTTTAAATGCCAGTAAAATTGAGAACATATCCTTCAAACTGTCTGTCCACTTATGAATAGTTATTTCTTAATTTTTTAATGCATTGAAAAAAAAATGTTTATGTCCATTGAATATAACATCACCAGATTAGACCTGACCTCTGGTAATTCAAAAAGTATCCTGGGTAAGTTTCAATTTTTTTTCTAAAGTTTTAAATCCTTTGCTCCTCACCCATGGGCGGTGACCCCTCAAAAAGGGGGCAGGAGGTGGTCTTCTGTGGGGGTCGCCGGCTGAAACAGTAAACTAGCAACTGACAACGATTTTGTTGTTGTTCTAAAGGGGGTCTTCTGTGTGGGTCTTTTCTGTGGGTCACTGGCTGAAAGCGTAAACTGACAACGATTTTGTTGTTGTTCTAAAGGGGGTCTTCTGTGTGGGTCTTTTGTGTGGGTCACCCGCTGTAACAGTCAACTGACAACGACTATGTTGTTGTTTTAAAGAAAATGTCATGTTTAATCGTAGTGTTAATAAAGTTTTAAGATTTTGTTCTTACGGTTACTTCATCTATTTCCGAGATATTTTGTCTTAGAGTATTTTTGTGTTTAGTGGTTTTTTTTTTTATAAATATGGAGTTTGGCATCACTTTGCTTCTATAAAAGGGTATCGCTACTCACAACAGTGTGGGGAACTTTATCCAATAAGTAAAGATGACTCTTTACATGGTAAGCAGTCCTGGCATTAAAAAAAAAAAAAGATGCTAGCTAATACTAGGCTGCTTGTTGGCGTTCGAGTCCCGTTTCAAAATTCTTTTCCCATGCGCTGTTGATCGACATGAGGCGAAAAAGAGGTCACGGCACCAATCTCTTTTCAAAACACTGCATTTTAATAAGTCCTTTTAATCCATAACCAAATTTAAGGGACGATAAACTTGATATTAATGAAAAACCTCGCAGGTCTGGCATACGTTGGGACCCTGTGCACTCCCGAAGGTTACAGCACTTCTATCGTGGAGGACCTTGGCGGATTCACTTGCGTATACACGGCCGCCCATGAGCTTGGACACAGGTACGACGATAACAAGATTAAACATTTTGTGCCTGGTGTTAATTTTGTTTTTTAATTTAGACGATTTGTTTTCAATCGTCTCATTACATCTGACTTTAGACCGTGACCGTATTCATTAATGTGCTTACCAGAGTCGATTTTCTGAGGTAGGTCGCGTTGCCTCCTTGAATAGAAGCTCGCCGTCTTTACGGTAGCCTTAGATTATTCCAAGCCATTGAAATAAACATATGGTCACTGCGGCAAACATGCGTGACATGATCTATTTGGGAGGCCTCGCCTATTATGTGGGATGTTAATTTAATTTTTAAAAAAAGAGTCTATGCGTCGAGTTTCAGCTCGATAGAAGGATGGGAAGAGAGTCAATCAGCAGTCTGAGAATGTTTGCATTAAGCACAGAAGCATACGAACAAACGCAAAGTTAATATAAAGAGTTTAAAAAATTAGATGCGCTTCTCATAGGTGTTGAAAGAAAGCTCATCGAGCTTAGATCATTTTGATGTGTCGATGTCTTTTCCTGCTACCATCGTCAGCATCTCAGCCCGGCACGATGGCGTCTCAAACACTTGCAACGGAAACGACGGATTTATCATGGCGGCCATTTTCTCAGCGACGACAGAGGCCACAAAGTTGAACCCGTGGAAATTCTCCAGCTGCAGCGTGCAGTACTTCACCGACCTGACAACGTCTCTGCTAACAACGCCGTAAGTCGAAAGTACAAACATCTATTGAAAAAAAACAATGTGTTATGCTGTGAATGTTTGCCGTCGTGGATTGTGTTCTGTCATTGGTGTGTTCGGTCATGGACGAGTGCCGCCATCGAGGTGTGATGTCATGTATGTGTTCTGTCATGGATGTGCGCCGCCACGGATGTGCGCTGTCATGAATGTGTGATGTCGTCAATGTGTGCTGTCATGGATGTGTGATGTCATCAATGTGTGCTATCATGGATGTTTGATGTCATCTGCGTGTGCTGTCATGATGTGTGATGTCATCAACGTTTGCTGTCATCGATGTGTGATGTCATCAATGCCTGCTGTCATGGATGTGCGTTGTCGTGTATGTGTGCTGTCATGGAAGCATGCTGTCATAAATGTGTACTGTCATCAATGTGTGCTGTCATGGATGTGTGATGTCATCAATGTTTGCTGTCATGGATGTGCGTTGTCGTGTATGTGTGCTGTCATGGAAGAATGCTGTCATAAATCTCTACTGTCATCAATGTGTGCTGATATGGATGGGCTATGCCCTGTATGTGTGTTGTCGTGGATGTACGCTGTCATCGGTGTGTGCTTTCATGTCTCAAAAAATGTTCTCAAAAAATGAACCCAAGGTTACTGGTGGTTTCTTAAGGTTTAAAACACATGTCAAAATGATTCAAAGGATGCAGAGAGCGATTTCTGCTTATTTTCCACGTTAAACGTATATACATTTTGAAGCTATTAGAGCATGAAAGGAGGCTGGGTTAAAAGATGAAATGAAATGAAGTGGTTGTGTGATGTATCATTTTAGGTTGTAAGATTAAATTATGTGGTTGTGTGATGTAGCATTTTAGGTTGTACAATTAAATGATATGGTTGTGTGATGTAGCATTTTAGGTTGTACAATTAAATGATATGGTTGTGTGATCTAGCATTTTAGGTTGTACAATTAAATGATATGGTTGTGTGATGTAGCATTTTAGGTTGTAAAATTAAATGATGTGGTTGTGTGATGTAGCATTTTAGGTTGTACAATTAAATGATATGGTTGTGTGATCTAGCATTTTAGGTTGTACAATTAAATGATATGGTTGTGTGATGTAGCATTTTAGGTTGTAAAATTAAATGATGTGATTGTGTGATGTAGCATTTTAGGTTGTACAATTAAATGATATGGTTGTGTGATGTAGCATTTTAGGTTGTAAAATTAAATGATGTGGTTGTGTGATGTAGCATTTTAGGTTGTTGTATAATTAAATGATATGGTTGTGTGATGTAGCATTTTAGGTTGTAAAATTAAATGATGTGGTTGTGTGATGTAGCAAATTAGGTTCTAAGATCAAATGATGTGGTTGTGTGATGTAGCATTTTTAGATTGTAAGATCAAATGATGTGGTAGTACGATGTGGCATTTTAGGTTGTAAGATCAAATGATTTGGTTGTGTGATCTAGCATTTTAGGTTGTAAGATCGAATGATTTTGTTGTGTTATGTAGCATTTTAATTAGGCAGATAAATTGCTATTATTAAAAGAGATAGCAATACTATATTTGAATGAGTAGATCAGGGGTGTCAAACTCAATCGCTCGGCGGGCCAATACTCACATTACATGTAAGATTGTGGGACGAACAGGATAAACATTCAATAAGCGGAAAATTAATATATATTTTTTTAAAATTAATATAAATGAAACAATAACAAAGATTGTAATAATTGAAAGTCATTGCATACACCTTACCAATTTACTTGTTTTTATAGCCATTTTAATGTTTTAGCCACTGTTTTTATAGTCATTTTTCACATTGTTGAAATTGCTAGAAAGACTTTGAGATTGTATGCTTGTAATTAGTTTTGTAGTGTTGCGTTTGTTTTAAATGTGGTAAATTATAGATATGTTTTTTGTTGACTTTGTACCGCGCTTCGAGCCTTTGGGGATGAAGCGTGTTTTTGAAATGAACTTTATTATTATAATTATTATTATTGTACTTACTATTCTAGTGTCTCTGGTTTTTCATGTTTATTTTGCTTTAGCAGTTTAAATAGTTTACATATTTTTAATAACTGTAAAGCGCTTAGAGCTGTAAGGTAAGCGCTTACAAAAATGCCTAAATAATAATAATAATAATAATAATAATTTGCTAAAGCTGAATGTTTGTCACATTTTCTTGGCTACAAAAACGAGTAAGTTTGTTTATGCTGAGAGCAACGTTATGTGTCATTGAGCTTCTCGTGATGGACTGCACGTGTTCACTAGTGAGACGACTCCTGTGTGATATGTTAAGTTAATATCCGTCACAGAAATCAGCTGATCACACGTATATGTGTGCTACCATACATGCTCAACGTTCGAGCCGCATATAGACGAAGCTGGGGCCTTTTTTCGGGAATAAAACTGGTGAACTGTGTCGTACTTTGCCTTTAGTGTCCCATTACACTGCAGCTCTATTAGCTCCATCTGCTAATTTACAGGTGCAGATTCCACGTCTATGGCAAATGGGTTACGAAACAGCTCAAAATTACATTTCTGTGCTTCAAAATCGCTAAAGTGTCTTGCTAACTCGGCGCCAAGTAAGCTAAGTTTCTCAACAAAGTGTGAATTGGGAAACACCGTAGCGTTGACTTGGATATAAGTGTACGCCGGTCAAGACCTCGCGGGTCTAATATAATTGTTCGGCGGGCCGGATGTGGCCCGCGGATTTTGAGTTTGACATATGTGCGCTAGGTGAAAATTGAGTTTAAGGTGTTATAAAATATTAATTTTTTTGAATGAAATAGATTATCAAATTAAATAGAAGCCCAATTTATTAAATTTTTGCCGTAAATTCACTAAATTGATCACTGCTACAGATCAGGAGCTTCCTGCTTGCTTGGGACTTTAGATGCTGACCCCAGTGTCCCGGATGTCGGTGAAAGTCTGCCTGGTCTCAAGTATTCAGCAAACGAGCAGTGTAAGATGCTACAGGGCAGCAGTTCGTCTTTCCTCTGTGCGGTATGTGTCTTTATCTCTCCAATCTGAACCAGGGTGGGATGAAATTAGTGTTAAAAAACTTGATAAAGGCAATATGTGGTAAATGTCAGGATGGAACCGATTACAGAAATGGTAGTTGACCGATTAATCAGCTTCGCATAGGCGGCCCATTCCAAATAATTGGCCCATTTTGAATAGTCGGCCCATTCCAAATAATTGGCCCATTTTGAATAGTCGGCCCATTCCAAATAATTGGCCCATTTTGAATAGTCGGCCCATTCAAAATAATTGGCCCATTTTGAATAGTCGGTCCATTCAAAATAGTTGGACCCTTCTGAATAATTGGCCCTTTAATAATCAATGGTGTTTCCTTTTTCCTTTTAAAAAATAAATTTAAAAATATAAAAAAATGATCGCTTTAAAAATGTAAATACACCAAACCAAAAATTTAGTGGGGGGGGGGGGTTGTGTTTTTTTTTTTATTACATTTAATACATTTTAAAAATTGTTTACCCAAAATGTTGTTTTTATCAATTTTATACAATAATAAAAACTTGAAGTTTAAAATATTTTGTTAATAAGAATGTGTCGCTAATATGCTCCATATTTTTTATGTATGTGTGTATTAATGTGTTCCCTTTAACCAGGATGTTCAAGCTGTAAGTGTATTAATGTGTTCCCTTTAACCAGGATGTTCAAGCTGTAAGTGTATTAATGTGTTACCTTTAAACAGGAGGTTTAAACTGTAATTGTATTAATGTGTTCCCTTTAACCAGGAGGTTCAAACTGTAAGTCTCGTCACCGACCCTTCACTCATCTGCACAAAGATGTATTGTTATATCCCAGGCAGCTCCCTGTGCCGTCTGTACAGTGCTGCCCGGGGCACGGTCTGTGGAGACGGAAAGGTGAGTTTTCATTAGAATTATACCACGAAATTATTCATACAAAAGCAGAAGAACGCAGTAACAAACAAAATATGTAATTGGCCACCTGTTATCATGAATACCATCCTTCAGTGGAAAATCTTCTTCAATGAGACAAAGTCGACTCCAAGTTGCATCCAAGTTGACTCTAAGTTGACTCCAAGTTGACTCCAAGTTGACTCCAAGTTGACTCAAAGTCGACTCAAAGTCGACTCCAAGTTGACTCCAAGTTGACTCCAAGTTGACTCAAAGTTGACTCAAAGTCGACTCCAAGTTGACTCCAAGTTGACTCAAAATGGCAACATGGACAGGGCCAGCTTGTTTTCAAAACAGTTATTTTTAGCCACCGCTACTTAGATTTGTCTCATTGGCTCGACCCTGAAACTGACGTCACCGAGTGAATATGTTGTCACTTTTTTCCTGTCCGCACCTGTCCTGGCTGGGGGAATGCGTCCATTGTTTCCCTAGAACGCCAACAGTTGACGCACTTTCTAGCTTCTATCTGCACTTGAACGTTTGGATGTAATTCTTATATAAAGTCAGTCAGGTTTTTATTTTGCAAATAGATTTACCGAGAGATAGACTTAGTGAGTGTTACGCACTGCTGTCTGTAGGGAGAAATTGATGTCTTATTTTAAGTTTGTGGCTCGTTCTAGACAGTGCAAAACAAAAGAAACATAACATATGAGAAATACAATAGCAAAAGAATACGACACTCAAAAAATGGCTAACCACAATTAACAAGATTTATTAAGTTACCAATAAATTACTAAATAAAAGAAATATAATTAAAATCATTACCTTACAGAGTACTGTTTTGCTTGTACCAGTACACAGTTGATGACACTACAATGTGCCACAAAGGTAAAACGGTGAAGAGGAATTCACACATATAAGTAAACAACTCTAGCAAGAATAACACACTCTAAAAATAACTATCATCTGTCGTCCCGTAAAGTAAAAATATCTCGTGATATATGCTCTCCTCTGCTTCCTCTATCCTTCAACCCCTCAGGCTATACCGATATAGCCTGTTTCTATACACCATTCTAGAAATCTACGCATTGTACTCGCTTCCGGCTGCTTCTACCATTTTATACAATATTCGAATCATGAAACGGGCCATGAATTTGTTAATTATAGCCAAGGTCAACTAATTATAGCGCAGTGCAGCCAAACTGAGTCAGACAGAGTTCACAGCACGGGAAATATGACGTAAACAAGTCGTCTACATAACTTGAGACTTATAGATAGACCTACGAGACGTTTCTATTTTTTGTGTGTGTAAATTTATATTTATATTTTGAGGATATTACATTTTTTCCCCTCTTGCTGTAAATTGATGCACTTTTTTGGTTCTGCAGTCAAATTTCTATTTTTAAAGAAATTTAATTATTATTATTATATTATTACGAGTAGCACTGGTATCGCTTTCGTTGCATACTGCTAGATCAGTCTCTTGTTACGGGCCAACTATTAACACAGATTTCTATCTTTGTCACCAAAGCTGTACGCGGCAAGGGCCGTGTCAAGGAAAAGCGGCCCCAGAGGTTGAAGCCTGACAATGCCATCCCTCAATATTTTGTAAACGTGCCGTCTCTGCAGAGCGCAAGAACTTTTTTTGTTTTTTTAATCATTGCTTTCACGTTAACGGTCTTAGCTAAAGACGATTTTGACGCCCTCTGATTTTGGTTCGAGGGGCGTGTGCCCCAATTAGCCCCAACCTTCACACTGTCCAGGTCACTACGCTCTTCCCTTAAACTCCCTGTGTTGGGCTGTTGAGAATGTTTTACTAGCTCTTCCCTTAAACTCCCTGTGTTGGGCTGTTGAGAATGTTTTACTAGCTCTTCCGCCTCCTTCCTAAAATCGAGAGCCGTCACGTGAGTTTGGGAGGCCCCCCCCCCTTTGACAATTTTTTAAAAACATTTTGTGCCCTCTGCATTCGAAGTTGAGAGTTTAATTCAGTGGCGTAGCTAGGGGGTGCGCGTGGTGCAGCCTGCAGTGGGTGACACCGTCTCTGGGGGTGACACCAAATTGAAAAAGTGCATATTAAAAGAGCACCCGGCTCAGTCTAACCGCATTTCATAAAAGGAGAACCGATCACACTTCCATTTTCCACACATGGAATCAACACAAATGTTTTATTAACAGTTCAAAGCATTCAGAAATTAGGGGACCCTATAATTAGATCGGAAAAACACCGCTTTGGTCACGATTCAACGCCAATTTATTGGCTCCATATGCATGACAGTGGAACAAAAATGCATAGGAAATAATCTCTGGTGTTCAGAATAAAAACGTGTCCCGAAATGCTACACATTCTATACAAAATATAGTGACAAAAGTCCTAGCGAGAATGTGCTAAGTCCTCTTCTGTCCATAGAAAAATGTCACTCTCTCCACAAATCAAAAATCATACACCCTATCCACAGCACTCGCCACTGTCTAACCCCAAAAACTAAGTTCCTTTTTTCACACACTCCTATCATCACGTGGTTCCTCCATGCACACCACCACATACACCACCACGGTCATACATGACCGAGAAAAACTCGTGGGGCACACGGGGAAAAAAACACCCACGATTGCTCAAACAACATCATAAAAGCAGACCCAGAAACACTCACGCGATCTGACCGTGACGACAACGCCGTCTCTTAGTATTTGAGCACGAGTGTACTACAACACACAGTCTTTTACATGCCGTCTGTGATTTCACGTTTATCTACTAGAGGAAGTTAATCTTACACGGCAGTAGCTGCGCCACTTGGTTGAACATGCGACTGAAAAGACACTTTTCTAAACAGACCAATATGGAATTTTAGTAGAGAGAAGACGAAGGTTGAAAAAGAGAATGAACGAAGAACAGTTGATAGATGCTGGAATCTCTCTGTGAGTAGAAAACAGAAAGGTACATGCTGGAATGTATTGATCGCTTTCTTTCTGAACCCCAGATCAGATCATCAGCCACCAAAGAAGTAGTAGATATTTTTCGGGTGTTCAATCCAATAGTCTGCTACCAGCAAGAGAAGAAGAAATAATGGTGGCAAAATTAAACCAATTATTTGATGATTTATCAGATGATGAACTTTTAAGATAAATGCCAATGCTGAGAAGACACCTAAAGGCAGATGATATTGAATTTCACAAATGTTTTGAACTGGTCAAATTTTGATGTTTTGAAATCCATGGCTGAATGGGACTTCCTAAAATCTCTCCCAGTACTCTCGCTAAGCCTTCAAATGTTTTTTTACGATCGGTATGTAGTAGGCTTCATGTGATCGGAGCTTATCACGATTAAGACTTATCAAGACTTAGTTACGACCCACCATGCGTAAGTCAAGAATTCCTTATCTGGCTCTACTATTAATTGAAAAGTGATACGGTGAAGGATGTTGATTTTGATAAAGTCATTGACAGGTTTGAAGATCGGGATTTTTTTGAAATAGTGTAAATTTAATGTAAAAATAACTCTAACTTAACGTTGTTACAGCTCTGAAATACATTGACCTCCTGACCTTTAATTAATGTGTTGTTTTTTTTCTTGCCATTTTTATACTGCGGACTTATTTTAAAAAGTAGAAATCCATCGTGGACGTCGAGAGAGTTTGGAGTGACACCATGAGTTTATCGAACCGGCTGACACAACCCTAGCTACGCCGCCGCTGGTTCAATTATTTTTACACATCACACCTTTGGGACCCTTTAAATATCCGTGGACCTCTGCAGGCGCATCAAGCATCGAGTGAATCCTAATGGTATGAATGACGACCATAAAAGTAACTTAACATTAAATAGTGGTTTTAAAAAAATGTAATAAATAAAAAGGCAACGCTTCTTGGGACATTAGCATATTAATATGGTTCAGAGGCGGTGGCGTACCTGGGGGTAGCAGCAATTGGAAATCTTCTAAAGTGCTTTACTTGAACTCATGTTTTGTCATGTAACGTTAGTAGATACGAATTCTACGCGTTACGGCTGACATTGTTTGGCGGGATACAACTAGTCTAATCAGTATTTAACCATTTTAAAAAAAAAGAAAGAATAATCACCAAACATCAGTTTCAAAAAGTTTTACCAGAATAATTCACGAGCCCGCCTTTTTTTTTTTTTTGTTTGGCTGTTCCAGGGCTTCCCAGAATCTGGAAGGCCATACAGCGTTCTGGTTAGAAAAACCACGGTACCCCATTTTGAGAACCGTAAACATAGGTTTCAAAGGAGAAATGTAAAGCAAATTTGAAATATTCAAAGAGCGGAATTGACGTAGACTAGTTCAGTTCGTGACTTGTGGGTCAACAAGGAGAACTTCACGGAAATAAACGCTAGGGAAATCACTCAAAATTAACATTTGTTTACAGCACCACACCGAGGCTGTAGATTTGGTTCATGCACCGTTCCCTATTAAGATTTTTTTCACAGGTTTGAAAAGGTAATAAATTGGAACTTATGTTTTAGTTGATTTATTTAAAAGTAATCTCATCACTGAAAAGTACCTGGGTTTACAATGAAGTAAAAATACCCTTGTTCGTTTAGGTCTAGTAATGTACATTTTAAAGGTTGATGTCTAAGATCTCTATATCTGTTGTCTTTTTTTTTCCAAAGCTGTGCTTGTCTGGAGAATGCGTGGCTCACCCTTCTGCGCCACACGTTGACGGTAAGATAAGAGAATCTAAGATGCAAACTGTAACGAATTGAAGTTAGGCTCTTGTGTCGAAGTTTATGGATAGGAAAGTTGGGGGGGGGGTGGTGGGGTGCAAATCGCTGATTAAATGGCGTGAAAGGAGAAAGATTGAGGGTGCGTGAGAGAGAGAGAAATAGTAGGGAGAAAAAGAGAGGAAGAGAAAGAGAAGGGGAGATAGAGAGGGGGGAGAGATGAAGAGAGAGGGAGGGATTTGGGAGAGAGATAAAGAGAGTGTATGGAGAGAGAAAGATAGAGGAAGAGATAGTGAGAGAGATGGAGAGAACGAGTAGGGAGAGAGAGAGACGGAGAGAGATACACATGATGAGACGAAGAGAAAAATAAAACGGGGGGGGGGGAGGGGAGAGAGAGAGAGTGAAATCTGTAAAGGTTTGATTTGTTTATCTTTGTTCATAGCGTATTTACTTCTAAAAAAGATGGGGTTTTTTTTTAGGACTGCGCATCTTCGTTTGGCCTTCTTTGGGATATACCTGGAAACGTGTTCAAAATCAAAATATCGTGTCATGCGCCCGTAATAACAATGTTTTTAATGCAGCTTTTTTCTGACACTGAAGTCTTTGATAAAATTGTTGTTGCCCGTCCATGTTTGATGCCATGTCAATGAATTCTAATCGAGTTTAAAATGTGATTTCTCTAAAGAGACGTGTATGTTTGGCGACAGTCCATTCATAAACTGTGCAGATATTACAAAGACGCCTTGGCGGTGCTACTCTTACAGCAAGACGTGCTGCGCGTCATGCAAGGCTCACTACAGGCCAGTGCAAGGTGTGTTCATATTACACTGTAGCTTTAGAAATAATGAGATGATTAAATTGTATAGTGGGGAGGGTTGCTAAAGGTGTAAATTTTTTCGAGTTGTCGCAATTGTCATCAGCTGGTGTTTAAGCGGAATTGGTCTACTCTATTGCGTTTATAACTATAGTTGTCTTATTTATATATTTTTAAAAATTTTTTAAATTGTTTTTTTTCATGGTTTAACAACCCTATGCGGTAGAAATCAGCTGAAATTAAAGACAACATTTAAATATATGACGTATGGTTTAGTAAATTAACCAGTGCATCAAAACAAAATTTGCATAAAATTATATCTAATATTAATTACTGCATATATCTATTTATATAATATATATAAATATATATATATATATATATGTGTGTGTGTGTCTGTGTGTGTGTGTGCATGCGTGCGTGCCTGTGTGTGTGTGTGTGTGTTACATGCCGAGTCTAAAGTTCAGACATTCTATAGAATGCCAAGGCATGGTGTATAACCCGTGCGTGTTTTACAATTTGACTTAGAATCGCTAGGCGTGCTGTAGAATGGCTTTCAGGTCTTGGACCAAGTATAAAATAACGCACAAATGGATTAGGCTTATCAAATGGCAGCATAAAACATTCCAAACGTGAATATCATTTTTGAAAGACATCACGCTAATTTTTAAAACGTAAAATCATTTCTCTATCTTGACACTTGGTGTGACACACGCAGTGAACATTCCAGCACATGCACTCCACATATCAGCACCTGCACTCCACATTTCAGCACATGCACTCCACATTCCAGCACATGCACTCCACATATCAGCACATGCACTCCACATTCCAGCACATGCACTCCACATTCCAGCACATGCACTCCACATTCCAGCACATACACTCCACATTCCAGAACATGCACTCCACATATCAGCACATACACTCCACATTCCAGAACATGCACTCCACATATCAGCACATGCACTCCACATTCCAGCACATGCACTCCACATTCCAGCACATGCACTCCACATTCCAGTTGACTGTTGTGTTGCAGATGATCTAAGAGATATGTGTTTGTCTATCAGATGGTCTTCTTATGTCAATGAAGGCTTCTTAAATAGAGAAAACTGACATCTGGTATGAAGCAGTTGTGGTGAACCCTTTGTGGTGCAAAAGCGATAGACATTGCCCTTCGCGTCTATGATGACATCGCCCTGTAGGTCCATAATGTCATGGTCTTGCACGTCTATGATGACATCGCCCTGCACGTCTATGGTGGAATCGTCCTGCAAGTCTATGATGACACCGCCCTGCACGTCTATGGTGGAATCGTCCTGCAAGTCTATGATGTCATCTTACTGAAAATCTATGATGACTTCATCTTGCATGTCTATGACATCGTCCTACACATCCACGATGAAATCGTCCTGTACATCTATGATGGCAGCCAAATAATTCGCGCTTCACCATTTCCTTTGTCACATTCAGGAATTGAAATCCACAATGTAGAGCCACACTGTGTGAGCCACAATGTAGAGCCACAGTGTAGAGCCACACTGTAGAGCCACACTGTTGAGCCAAATTTTAAAACCACACTATAAAGCCACACTGTAGAGGAATAACGTAGAGCCACACTGTAGAGCCAAACTGTAGAGCCACACTGTAGAGCCACACTGTAGAGCCACGCTGTAGAGCCACACTGTAGAGCCACACTGTAGAGCCACACAGTAGAGCCACACTCAACTGGCGGGAATTCATTGAAGGCTCTCGCCATCAATTTACGGGCTTGTTCCACATTACGTCTTGGCAGCGTTTAAATATGTTCATAACAGTTTCAGATTATAACAGGTTGGACACAACAAAGGGGTCTCTGTGTTCCACTCTAAGAACTATGACCACAACTTGGATATTACGCTGAAACTTTGGACACGTATAAGCTTTACTTGAAGTCTTAAAGCACACACACACACACACACACACGCACCATATGGAGTCTTTTAAAGCAGATGTTTCACCTGTAGATTCTTCAAATTCGTGTAGTTGATTCAGTCGGTGTACCAGGTAAAGTCGGGAGCCATGAGCATGGGGCAAGAGGGCATTCACAGCGGGTGCCTAAATCTTTTTTAAGATAGGACCTTAAGAGTGAATTAAAATATCGTAATCCAATTTACTTCAGAAAGACGAGGGGGGGGGGCAAAAACCGTCTTTTTTTACTGGTCTACCAGTGGGGAAGGGGCGTAGCTAGGGTGGGTGTCACCCGGTGCGTTAAACTCATAGTGTCAACCCCCGCCCCTCCCCCGACTTCCACAATGGATTTCTTCTTGTTCAAGTAAGTCCACAGTATGAAAATGACAAGACACAAAAGCAAACTATTCAAAGGTCGGGAGAGCATCAAAATTCCATGTCGGTCTGATTTTAAAAAATACCTTTCCAAAGGCGTGTTCCACCAAGTGGCAGCGCTTCTCGTGCAGAAACGATCTTAAGGTCTCTAGGTTGGTCAACACTTTGTCAAGAGTAAAGCCTTTTAATTTGCTGATACAGCTGCGCAAGATTAACTTCCTTAAGTAGATCCGCCCAAGGGTGAAGGTAGCAGGTAAACGTGACATCACATATCTTGGGCTGTACCTCCTGTTTCCAAATTTTCAAGAGGCCCACACAGAGCTTCACTCGTCCACCCACTCATTCATTAAACGTATCTTTCACTGTTTTTTACAGCAGCATTATGAGCATCGCAAAGAGTTATTGACAGTCTTTTCAGCGACCTTCCAGCGTGTTCAACTAAAACATCCCATCTTTGAGTGGATGCAGCGAGGAATGAAAACATTCTCTCAAGAGTGTTGAAAATGTAATACATGAAGCGTTTTAGGCAAGAGAGTATCACGAACGCTACCGAAATCTTTAATAGGCGATGACGTCTGGTCAAAACGGTAATTCTCTGACCTAATTATAGGCATCACATCATTTCTGACGCACCAACCTTGCTCTATCAATAAGACACGCATTTGGATTGGTTACATGTATGTAAAAATGACATGTGCTAGGTTATCCTTTTATAAAATTCTGTTAGACCGAACAGTGTTTGACACCCGGTGTAGTCCGCACCCCCTTACCCCTCTAGATAGGCCACTGCCTGGGGGGCACTTGTTCTATTAATTAAGTGGTACTATTGTCCGGATGCGACCGAGGTGCAGCATTTCCTCCGCTGCGAACAAACAACAGTAAAATCAGAATTTAAAAAAAATCGCCATTAACTGAAAAGTAGTATCCGAGAAGGCGGCAAAAGAATTGTGAAAACTTAAATTTGGCATAAATGCCGGGAATGGAAACATTATGGAAGCTACTGAACTAGCACATTGAAGATACAGACGAAATATTACTGCAATACTGCTACCACTGAGAACTATTGAAGCGACATCTTGCGTGTTCATTTGTGAAAGAAATGGCAACATCATGACGATAATTCCTATTCAACATTGTGTGATATGTGTACAGCATTGGAGATATAAATGTGGTATTTTTGGACTCACAGATGGAGCTGAAACTATTCAATGCGATGACATGTGTTGAGAAATGAGATAAGGCAAATTGAAATAAGACAAGTCGTCGCTGCCAAAAGTACGGACAAACCAGACTTAGGGAGGAAAGTACGGACAAATTCGGACGCAAAAATTAGTACGGACAAGGGGGTCGAAAATCCAAACCGTCTGTATTAATTACGGACGTCTGTTAACCCTCAGCTACGGCCTGTATGGTTTGTAAGGCTAGATACAATTTGATTGGAAAATGTTGCTAAATCAAATAAATCTCACTCAGAACAGCTACCGGACCTGGGCAGGTATCTGTTACAAGCATGTGTAACACCAAGTGTCAAAATTAATTTGTTTAAATATTTTAGGCGTAAAGAAAATAAAAAAAAAAATAAGTATGCTGGTATAATGTCTAATCTATTTCACACTTTGACGAGACTCGTCATTTTGAAAGAATGGGTAAAGTTCCTCAATAAAAACGGAGAATATATTAAAATATAAATATCCTTCTTAAAACACAATGCAGAATTACAAATAACTGATGTCCGAATATCTTTAAATTTTCTTTCAGGTTGTGAGTATGGTGATCGAGATCTTACGTGTACCGCATCTGACTGCAGAATTGTTTATAACTTGCCGATCTGTTGCGCTTCTTGTAATTATGGCACACCAATAACTACCTCGTCTACCACACCATCGACAACTTCTACATCAAGAACTACCTATACAACAACTATCTCTACACCAACCACAACAACAAAAGCAACAACTACCACCACTTCAACAACTACCTCTAAACCAACAACTACCACCACTTCAACAACTACCTCTAAACCAACAACAACTATCTCTACACCAACAGCAACTACCTCTAAACCAACAACTACCACCCCTTCGACAACTACCTCTAAACCAACAACAACCACCCCTTCGACAACTACCTCTACACCAACAACAACAACTAAAATCACATTGACCACTGCACCAACAACAACAACTAAAGCAACAACTACCACCACTTCAACAACTACCTCTAAACCAAACACAACTATCTCTACACCAACAGCAACAACTAAAATCACATTGACCACTACACCAACAACAACAACTAAAGCAACAACTACCACCACTTCAACAACTACCTCTAAACCAACAACAACTATCTCTACACCAACAGCAACTACCTCTAAACCAACAACTACCACCACTTCAACAGCTACCTCTAAACCAACAACAACTATCTCTACACCAACAGCAACTACCTATAAACCAACAACTACCACCCCTTCGACAACTACCTCTAAACCAACAACAACCACCCCTTCGACAACTACCTCTAAACCAACAACAACTATCTCTACACCAACAACAACAACTAAAGCAACAATGACCACTACACCAACAACAACAACTAAAGCAACAATGACCACTACACCAACAACAACAACTAAAGCAACAACCACCACCACTTCAACAACTACCTCTAAACCAACAACAACTATCTCTACACCAACAGCAACTACCTCTAGACCAACAACTACCACCACTTCAACAGCTACCTCTAAACCAACAACAACTATCTCTACACCAACAGCAACTACCTCTAAACCAACAACTACCACCCCTTCGACAACTACCTCTAAACCAACAACAACTATCTCTACACCAACAACAACAACTAAAATCACATTGACCACTACACCAACAACAACAACTAAAGCAACAACTACCACCACTTCAACAACTACCTCTAAACCAACAACAACTATCTCTACACCAACAGCAACTACCTATAAACCAACAACTACCACCACTTCAACAACTACCTCTAAACCAACAACAACTATCTCTACACCAACAGCAACTACCTCTAAACCAACAACTACCACCACTTCAACAACTACCTCTAAACCAACAACAACTATCTCTACACCAACAGCAACTAACAACTACCTCTAAACCAACAACAACTATCTCTACACCAACAGCAACTACCTCTAAACCAACAACTACCACCACTTCAACAACTACCTCTAAACCAACAACAACTATCTCTACACCAACAGCAACTAACTCTAAACCAACAACTACCACCACTTCGACAACTACCTCTAAACCAACAACAACTATCTCTACACCAACAGCAACTACCTCTAAACCAACAACTACCACCACTTCAACAACTACCTCTAAACCAACAACAACTATCTCTACACCAACAGCAACTAACTCTAAACCAACAACTACCACCACTTCGACAACTACCTCTAAACCAACAACAACTATCTCTACACCAACAGCAACTACCTCTAAACCAACAACTACCACCACTTCAACAACTACCTCTAAACCAACAACAACTATCTCTACACCAACAGCAACTACCTCTAAACAAACAACTACCACCCCTTCGACAACTACCTCTAAACCAACAACAACCACCCCTTCGACAACTACCTCTAAACCAACAACAACTATCTCTACACCAACAACAACAACTAAAATCACATTGACCACTACACCAACAACAACAACTAAAGCAACAACTACCACCACTTCGACAACTACCTCTAAACCAACAACAACTATCTCTACACCAACAGCAACTACCTCTAAACCAACAACTACCACCACTTCAACAACAACTAAAGCAACAACTACCACCACATTAACAACTACCTCTAAACCAACAAAAACAACTATCTCTACACCAACAACAACAACTAAATTAACGGTTGCCACTACACCAAAAACTACCACTAAACTAGGGGTCACCTAACTACAGCCCTAACTACATTAAAACGTATGGAACGCTCTGATACCATTTAAATTTCAATTGGGAGAGCGGCACACATTTGGACATCTCCTTTCTGCCATGCGCCTTAATTTACCATTTTAAATTATTGTATCTAGATTTTCTTTTCTATTGCAGACCTGTTTACCCTCGAACTCTTAAAATCGTAAAATATCTTCTCAAAATCGTACACTACGGTATCGTAATAGTAAATAAATAAACATACAGTATGTAAAATGAAATACAATAACTACTCGCATCGCAGTGCCCAGTGGGAGCGAGTCAACCTGGCATTAAAAAGTTTTCTTTTTTTTTTTATTCCAAAAGTAGATGACCGACGTTTGTGCTGAAGGCTGCTGTCACTTAGTTTTGCAGACGTGTACTTGCTATTGATATTAATGTGTATTGAGTGGAAGTACTTATCAGATTATCACGGGCTACCACTGGTAAAAATAAAGCTACCGGTGAATTGCTACATGGTTAAAACTCGAACTCAGATCAGCATAAAACAAGAATGAATTCTCGAATGATGACATCAATTCTAAAGAAAACCTACCAATTAACTTGAGCTCGTTGTTTTTAGGAAAAGCTTACTTTTAAAATATATGTATATTTAAAATAAGAATCAATTCCCATCAAGCATATTCCCGCTAATATATTATAGTCTGTTAACTACCACAAACTGTAATTGGGTGAAAGGAAGAAGAGTGTGGGAACCATACGGAAACATTAAAAATCGAAGTCACCGCGGTTGGAACCAACAGCCTTTCTGAAAGTTCAGTTGTGTGGAGAAAAAAAGAGAGAACATAGTGCAACAGATACGTGAGAAAGCTAGGAACTTGAAGTGATATTCTCTGGCACTGGATGAGTCTACTGATCTCTTCCAACTTCTCGTGTTTATTTGTGGTGTCAATTCGGACTTTCAGATAACGGAAGAGGGTGCAACCGTTTGCAGCATGCATGTAACAACTTATGTCTGTGAGCAAACATGTTTTTTTTTTTAAATCAAGTATGTGAAGTCAACAGATCGAACGAGAGGGATCGATGAACATTTGAAAACAATTCTTTTGATTGGATGCTGCAATTCCAAACCAAACATTGATGATATCTTGAAAGTCAAACGTCAGTTACACAAATCTCAATATAATAATTGATGGACAAAACTCGCCCACCGTTTTTGCTGCTTAGTTTGTGAGATTCGAACATGTGCGCCCTAGGTCTGTTGCAACCATCTTTTTTGCTAACGTCGCCTTCTTTGCTTACTTTTTAGTAAATAAATATGTTTTTTGTCTTTGCTTTTTTGCAGTTCATGCCTCTCAACTATAATTAACATGGAATACTAAACTGACTTTTTCGGCTTTTTTCCCAGAGCTCTGGTTCTGGCTTGCCAGCATTGTACAGATTGATTATCCGGCCCGCGCTCGTCATTTTTTTTCCGTTTTCCGGCCCGCCGTCAAAAAAGTTTGGTGACCCCTGCTCTAAACCAACAACTACCACTACATCAACAACAACTGCACCAACAACTACCGCAAAAGTAACAATAACAACTAAACCAACTACTATACGACAGCTACAACTAAATCAACAACTACCACTGAACCAAAAACTACCTAAAACCAGCAACTACAACTAGATCAACTACTACAACGACAGCTAAGACTCCAAATGCTCCTAACACTATAAAGACACCAAAACAACTCAACCAACAACTACAACGACAGCTAAGACTCCAAATGCTCCTAACACAAGCAACTACAACTACGCCAACAACTACCAATGCACCAAAAACACACAGTCACACAAAAGACTCCAACTACTCCATCTACTTCCACCACAACAACCACTCTTTTAACTACTACCCATAAACTAAGAGCTACAACTATAATCGGGTAACTGTCCTAAACTCAACATTTCCTTCAGTGCCATTTAATCGCACTTCTTTTTCAAGATTTGTTTAACCCTTTAAACATGTACATTATGTAAAGTTAAACACTATGTCTTGTAATACAATGCATCTAGTTGCAACCGTATATGTTTAGTTGCACAGTAATGGTTGTTACACAATATTTTTATGTTCTCAATGTCTGTAGCTATATGCAATTTGAATTACACGTAACACATTATTTTCTGTTAAGCATGTTTCTGATTTTCTCATTTTGATTTGTAAAAAAAAAAAAAAAAAAAAAAAAAAAAATACATTTAAAAAAGAAAAAAAAAAAAAAAAAAAAAAAGATGAACATAAAATAGCAACTAATCAAAGTTCAAGTTCAATCTAAAACACACTTCNTTTTTTTTGGTAAAAGAAGGAAAACAGAGGGGGGGGGTGGGGGTGGCAACCGAAAATAAATGTTATTAAAAGTTTAGATGCTCCACAATTCTTTTTTTTTAAACCCTTTTTAAAAAAAAAAATCAATTTAACTTTACAAATTTCTTTTCGAACAAACTATATTTTCTAAATTTTTAAAATTATAAACTAAATTAAACAGCCAATACGCCGTAGCTCGGGTTTGTATTCGGGGCAAAAACTCGTCTTTAACGTCATCGGCTAACAGGTATAAAAATATTTTTAAAAATTTAAATAAAAGAATAGAGGGGGGGGGGGACTTTAAGTTTGGATAATTAAAAAACTTTATTTAAAAAGTTGGTCCAATAAAATCGGTTGCAAAACTCCAAAGATTTTAGCATTTATTTATTTATTTATTTATTAAATTGGGAGTCGCCTGCCGAAAAAAGTGTGAAAAAAACGATATTTTTATAGGGTCTCTAAAAGGTGTGTTTACCAATTTTGTCCTCAGTACAACTATTTACGGTACAGCTTTCACTGTAACCTAATCCTTCATGTATATCTTCGGCTAACCTTTAGGGAAACCCATTTTGGAAAATCTTTCACTCACTTGAAACTTTCTAGAAACTTTTTTTTTTAACGTCTGACAACATTACCTTATATGAGGAAAATCACAGACTAATAGAACGAGTATAAACATTGAAAGGAGATTTATTTCGACTAATCATAAAACACTTAAAGACAACAAAAAATCGAAAGTAGCGGTAGACCTTCAAGAAACTTCAACTCTATTTTAACTTGGAATATAAAGGGTCCGTCTAGCAACGTTGTGGGTAAATCCATCAATTCACGAGAGCCTTACATTATCCAAGCCCACTGCTATTTATGAAGCTTTTAATTGTATTTAATAATGAATTAAAGCCCATCCCCCACTACCCCCTCCCCCCGCGCCGCCCAGTGCCCCTAAAGTGGTGAATAGTATGAATGTAAAAAAATCCCAGTTTTTTTTTTCTTTTTTTTTTTTCAGTATAGATTTTCCAGTGGATGTGCACCAAGTTACGTCTAGCTCTATCCATTCGTTTCAATTTTATTTATAAGAGAAAACGAAATGTAGGCCCTGAATCCTAAACAGGATACATATATTTTTTTTTAAAAATCCAAGCCCCGTAATTCAGTCCGTATAATATTAAATGACTTTAGTATCCCAAGTTTGATGAAGATCCATTAATCCATGCACGAGCGTCACTGGTAGAAACAGACATACAGACATTAATTTTTACTTGTATATAGATAAATAATACACCAGATCGATTCATGCATAAACTTTTGAAATCTTATTGAGAGATTTAGTTTTATATATATATATTATTATATATTATATATATATATATATATATAATATATAATAATATATATATATAAAACTAAATCTCTCAATAAGATTTCAAAAGTTTATGCATGAATCGATCTGGTGTATTATTTATCTATATACAAGTAAAAATTAATGTCTGTATGTCTGTTTCTACCAGTGACGCTCGTGCATGGATTAATGGATCTTCATCAAACTTGGGATACTAAAGTCATTTNCCCCCCCCTTGAAAAGTTATCCGTTTTTTTTCCCCCCCCCCCGCCCTAAAAAGTTTTCTGCGGGCGCCCATGGTACTAGCTAATATACCCAAACGTTTCCCGGGATTGCGTTCGGAAATAAAAATTCTACATCCTTTCAATTAACATTGAAATCACGCACCATGTAGCCATGTACCGCTATAGTGAAAAAGTAACACAATTAAATTTGTCACCTATAAAACCACACATGTAATAACTTTTTTAAACGTTTCGTAGAGATCGGAATCCCAAGCGAATCCTGTTTGGCGATGGGATCCCATTTTCAGGTGAAATCCCGTTTCTCGGCAGGATCCCGATCTCGTTGGGATCGATCCATGGGGTTAACAATCCCGGCAGGATCCCGATCTCGTTGGGATCGATCCATGGGGTTAACAATCCTGGCAGGATCCCGATCTCGTTGGGATCAATCCATGTAAAAGTTTTTGTGTAACAAACACACAAACAAACCCGCAAATTTCACTTTTATATTGGTATATGATAGGATATGATACGATATATATATAATATATATAATATATATATATATAATATATATATATTTATAATATATAATATTTCTTATTTAATAATATAATATACATTTATTACTTATATATTTACTTTACATGCAACTAATAAAAAATCAACATTGTTTTGGTTTTTTTAATTTTTTTTTTTTTATATTTATTTATAGAACCGCATCAGTAAAAGAATTTAGACTGAAACGTGTGTAAGGCATTTAGGAAGATTTTAATGAATGTAAACTTTGAACATAATTTTATTTGTGAAAAATCAATATAAAAAATACTTTTTAAAAAAACACATTTTTCCAAAATGTACCAAAACAAATGCCTCCCCCCCCCCCTTTTACCCAAGAAAATTCAAAATTGTATTAGTCAGTCACATGACTTTAAAAAATGCCCAGAGCACCCATGACATAGAATCATGTTGTCTGACTTACAAAATACTATGTTGAACACATAAATTTTGAACATAATTTTATTTGTGAAAAATCAATATAAAAAATACTTTTTAAAAAAACACATTTTTCCAAAATGTACCAAAACAAATGCCTCCCCCCCCCCCTTTTACCCAAGAAAATTCAGAATTGTATTAGTCAGTCACATGACTTTAAAAAATGCCCAGAGCACCCATGACATAGAATGATGTTGTCTGACTTGACAAATACTATGTTGGACACATAAATACCTTTGCATCGCTGAAAGTAGGTGTTATATGACACAATTGTAATGATAAAGATCATTTAAGCATGGAAATTGTGTTCTCACCTCTGTCTTGTATTGCTGTTGTATGTTCACTTCGGTGGTGATCTTGACAAGTGGAATGAAATTAGCGATACCACCGCCAGGAAGTCTTTGTGATTTGCAGAGAACATGGGCGAAAAGGGAGACTGAAAGTAAATAGCACCGAGACATTATACTCAGTCTTCACTAAAAGTGACATGGTTGTCAAACAAAACATTACACTATCCCCAGCATACTCCAAAGAAGAAGACAACCCAAATATATCACTAAGGTGTCCAGTTAGCCAGGCAACTCTGTTTAAAAAGCAGAAATAGAACTTGAGATAAAAAGTCTACAAAACGTCTTAAGCTTGTTAAAAGAATGGACAGTACCTGATGGGGCAGTAACAAGACCACACTAAGCCAGTTGTAAACAGGATATTTTTGATCGGTGATGGATCGCCCGAAAAGCCCATGTCAAAGACTGTCACTCTGACGTCAGCTACCTCAGCCCATGTCAAAGACTGCCACTCTGACGTCAGGCATCTCAGCTCCTAGTCAAAGACTGCCACTCACGCATCTCAGCCCATGTCAAAGACTGCCACTCTGACGTCAGGCATCTCAGCTCCTAGTCAAAGGCTGCCACTCAGGCATCTCAGCACATGTCAAAGAATGCCACTCTGTCGTCAGGCATCTCAGCCCCAAGTCAAAGACTACCACTCTGACGTCAGGCATCTCAGCCCCAAGTCAAAGACTGCCACTCTGATGTCAGGCATCTCAGCCCCTAGTCAAAGACTGTCAATCAGGCATCTCTGCCCCAAGTCAAAGACTGCCACTCAGGCATCTCAGCCCCTAGTCAAAGACTGCCACTCTGACACCAGGCATCTCAGCCCCTAGTCAAAGACTGCCACTCTGACACCCGGCATCTCAGCCCCTAGTCAAAGTTGTCACTCTAACGTAATGGTCACTTCTGCAAGGTTTGTCTTCCAAAAAGATCTGTTAAGGGTTTTACAAACCCTAAAAGATTACCCGTGGCCTGTTCACACATGTAGGATGCCTTATAATGAATGAGAGTTTAAAACTCTGCGCATTCTTAATAAAACTTTTATGTTGCAGAAGAAATTAAACAATCCCTAAATACAAAGTTTTTCGTCAATCCTTCATATGCAAAATTGTTTCCACTCATGCAACCATACGGTGTCGATCATTTATTAAAAAGTGGTTGAGCAAATGGGTAAACTTCTGGTGAAAACATGTTTCATTTTTTTTTCTTTTCATTTTCCACTTCAAAAATACAGTTTATTTTATTGCATTCCTAAAATCGTCACAACTACAAAGCGCGTAGCGACAGCTAACACAATCAATCTCCACACCAAAATATGCACCTGTTGAACAAAGTATTAACGTTCCTAACCTTTGTAAAAAAACGGAAAAAATTTAATTTTTGAGCGTGAGGGCTGGGACTGGAAATTTAAAAGAAAGTGTTATCGTCGGCCACGAGTCGATGTCCCGTTTCAGCTCGATAGGATGGCGGGAAGTGGGTCACTTAGTCTACCGAATATTTTACAGCAAAGGAACATACGAGCAAAAACGGAGTAATACAAAGTATTTTAAAATTTGGTCCATTTCTCAGCTCTGGAACTGAACATTATGAGGTATGGGGGGGGGGGGTGTTCTGGGGTTTGAGTAAAAAAAATAGTTCGAAATGTTTACTAACTCATGGAATGATTTGCTTAATACAAAGTATTTAAAAATTTGGTCCATTTCTCAGCTCTGGAACTGAACATTATGAGGTATGGGGGGGGGGGGTGTTCTGGAGTTTGAGTAAAAAAAATAGTTCGAAATGTTTACTAACTCATGGAATGATTTGCCGAATACTAACCCATGGCATCAGATCAATGTTTCATTTGCACCCAGACTTGATCTACTATTTTCACACGAGTATAACCCAAACTGTTTCTTGAGAGTTCAATGGTTACTACAGGATTTTCAACTGGGTCTTTTATCGATTAGCGTATGTTTTGTGTCAATCAAGGATGAATACCTTCGAGTTGTGGCAGTCCGAACAAACTCTTCAGAAATGTCTGACCAAGAACCTAAAACACAAGATCTTTATGTTCGGGTTATTGTTTTGACTATATTTAAAAATGGAAACTACACATTCTACGATCACGCACTCAGAAGGTGATTAAAGATTTGTACAGTTACCGTGTTCTTGATATAAATAAAATGGTGAAAACGTGTGTCTCCTTTAGTTTCAAATCAATGAAAGAGATCACTCCGGAATGAAGGGATCCGTCGCTAGGTGGCACTTCAGAGGACCATGTTTCGTTTATTTATTGGACTTTTATGCAACTATTGTTTGTATATTATGATATTATAGTGGGTTGGAAACTGGTCACTTGCGACCCTGTATTTAATTGATTTTCAGTGGTTCTAAAACCGTTTTTTTTAAAAAAAATTGAGAGTTTAAAAAAAAAAAAGAAAAAAAAAAAAAACGAGGATCTCAGAGTTTATTTCGCCACGTGAAAACATCTATCTATATGCCATGTATCTCCCATTCAACGTTAATAGCTTTCTAAACACCTTTCACAGTTAGATGAATCAGACAAGCGTAGCTACAACAATAATTTCATGTCAGTAAAACAAAATTGTTTGGCTATTAATGCTTCAGAGGAATCGCAATCATACATGTAAAACAACAAGAATAGTCCCAGGCTTACATATTATGAGGTTGCAACATATAATTTTTTTTCCTATCAACATTATGCAATTGAGCTGATATTTGACGGTTAAATGAAACGTGAATTTATATGTATGGCATTATTGCGTGAGCTCTTCTTTAAATGTATGAGCTTTTCTATATCTATATTGTCTCTTCTATAACTATATGAGCTCTTCTATATCTACCTGGTCTCTTTTATAACTATACGTACTCTTCTATATCTATGTGGTCTCTTCGATAACTATATGAGCTCTTATATATCTATGTGGTCTCCTCTATAGCTATATGAGCTCTTCTATAACTATTTGAGCTCTGCTATAACTATATGGTCACTTCCACAGCCATGTGAGCTCTTCTGTAACTATAAAAGCTCTGCTATAACTGTACGAGCTCTTCTATAACTTTACGTTCGCTTCTATAACTATTTGGTCTCTTCCATAACTGTATGTTCTCTTCTATAACTATATAGTCTTTTCTACAACGGTATGGTCTCTTCAATAATTATATAAGATCTTCTATAAATATATGAAATGACGTGCTCAAAACGTTTGAGCTCTTTCAGATGAGGGAACGTCTCTCCATTCTCTACGTCGCAAATTTTGCCACACGGACTCGTCCATTTTAAACGTGGGGCATGTAAACTGACCCATAGCCATTGGAAAGTAGTATTAAATTGCTTTTTACAACTGCATGCCAGATTCTCGAATGTTTGCATTTTAAATTTTCAAAACATCGAGTTGAATATAAAAATGTCTCTCTCTATATATATATTGACGAAATGTAGACCTTGCTGTGTTGTACTCATCTACCCATGATGGCAGATATCCACTTGTTTTTGGGCTAAGTCTCCTACTTCATCCCGTGGGACAGTATATCTGATAGCAACAGAGACTAATGCACCAACACTAACCGGTTTGTTGCAAGACGTAAGTTTATTTATCAACAATTCCTTATATATTGATGTATATACTTTCCGACCAATAATCAAGCCGCTTCAGCCAAACACAAAGCAACATACAAGTTAAATAGTCAATATGGAACAACGGCCATCTCTCCACCATAACGACAACGAAACTAACGCGTCATTTCCCCTTACCCAAATACGTCACAACAATCTCACAAAATATATAAAGCTACACAGGAAATTGCTAAACTAAACATATTTTCCATACCAGACATAACAACAGTGATATACACATAACAACAGTGATTCTCATACCCTTGACATATATATGTATATTGTATATAAATATGTAGCCTTCAACTAGCAAGTATTTGTCAAATGTTGGTGTTTTTTTTTCAATTTAAACCAATTAATGAAATTGTTATTTTTTATCATGTCTATCACATTATCGTATTTAAAAAAAAGAGGGGGGGGGGGAGTGAAAAATGAGTCCGAATTCAATGGGAATTTACATTTCCTTCAAACATATGTTTCTTTTACTTGGTCAAAATCCCTTATAAAACATCAGAAAGTGATGTGATTTTTTCGACCGTTTCAGCTTGGAAATTTCATCCTCCCTTCGATCATTCAACTCAGAGTAAATAGTACTTTAGCCGTTCAATTTTCGATCAATTTATTAATTTGATTTAAACACAAACGGGGTTGAGAATAGTAGGACAAGGGTCCAGAGAGTAAATATTTGATGGTGTCAAGAGGGAAGACACAGTCAATAGTTCTCTTCGTGTATTATTTGGACATGGATTCTGAGAGCAACCGTTACTCGTAGGCCAACTAGCCAAGGGGCTAAATGGACATCTTTTACAAAGGTGTCACCTTTTTCTTGGACAATTCTGCTTTTCATCGATACCATCGTTAGTCATTAAAACCATTAACAAAATGTGGAATTTTATGACGCTCAGATGACCTACATTTGCTTCAAATAGATTTCTTTGTGAAATACTAATGCAAGGTTAAGATAATTGCGAGTAGATATGCTATATTAGTGTGGGATAACTGTATATCTATCTAAACATCTTTGTATTAATCAGTTAGTCTTTATGTCTTTTTTTCTGCCAGTCTCCCCGTTTGTAAGTCTCTCAGTCTATCTTTATATACGTATTTCGATCGGCCCCTTTATCAACCACTCATAAATCTATCAGTATATTCATTCATTTCATCGGCCCCTTTATCAACCACTCATAAATCTATCAGTATATTCATTCATTTCATCGGCCCCTTTATCAACCACTCATAAATCTATCCGTATATTCATTCATTTCATCGGCCCCTTTATCAACCACTCATAAATCTATCAGTATATTCATTCATTTCATCGGCCCCTTTATCAACCACTCATAAATCTATCAGTATATTCATTCATTTCATCGGCCCCTTTATCAACCACTCATAAATCTATCAGTATATTCATTCATTTCATCGGCCCCTTTATCAACCACTCATAAATCTATCAGTATATTCATTCATTTCATCGGCCCCTTTATCAACCACTCATAAATCTATCAGTATATTCATTCATTTCATCGGCCCCTTTATCAACCACTCATAAATCTATCCGTATATTCATTCATTTCATCGGCCCCTTTATCAACCACTCATAAATCTATCAGTATATTCATTCATTTCATCGGCCCCTTTATCTACCACTCATAAATCTATCAGTATATTCATTCATTTCATCGGTCCCTTTATCAACCACTCATAAATCTATCAGTATATTCATTCATTTCATCGGTCCCTTTATCTACCACTCATAAATCTATCAGTATATTCATTCATTTCATCGGTCCGTTTATCTACCACTCATAAATCTATCAGTATATTCATTCATTTCATCGGTCCGTTTATCCACCCATATTTCTGCATCTAAACCAACGATATATCTACACATCATTCCGTCTATATATCCATACATATATTTATATATATATCTATCTTTCTATATGTCTGTCTGTCAGTCGATCTGTCAGTCTATTTGTCTAACAAGTAGATATTCTAGTCAAAACGGTTTATGTGCGACGATGCAAAGGTCCACAGCATTACAGTTATTGAGAACCATTGTTGAACTAATAACCCGAGCGACAAACAGCACTCACAGTTAATAATCACAAACCATGATTTTTAATATCCAAAGACAGTTGCTACTAGTAGTGTTGAGGGTCTTGGTCATGTCTACATGGGTAGGTAGAGACTAGAGATGACGTCAAACTTCTGTTCCTGGAATATTTCCTTTAATTGTGTGGCAGCAAACACGATGCCACTAAGCACCGCGGTTGTTTACGGAAACGACATTGACTTTTGCTAGAACTCTCTCTCTCTCTCTCTCAAGATGCGTATTCTGGCGTGTACATTTATTGCAATAGAAGGACATGCCTCGATAGTAACCTTTTTTGTCAAAGATGTGTGGTTTCTCTTGCGATTCTACGTGTGAAGAATAGATGTGTCAATGAAAAGTACGTTGCATCTTTCTCTTGCTGTGACGTATGTAGAAACAGCTAGTGCAGCCTTTCAGACAGCGATGTGCCCCCCCCCCCAACCCCTTAATAGGATATTTAAGTCTTGTCACTGAGATGAAAAAATATAGGGAATTTGTATTACCAATCTCTCCTATATGCTAGCGAGACGTGGACTGTGTTCAGCAGACATGCTAGACAAGGACACCATCTCCACCTACGCTGTCTACGTAAACTTCTTGGTGGTATAAGTGGCAGGTGTCAAGTGTTACTTCTTGTGTTTGACGTTGTCAAATATGCGTTCGTCGCAGTGTGTCGACCTATTAGATGTCTGCTTGTCACTGGCAGTATGTCAAGCTTATAGATGTCTGGTTGTCACTGCCATTATGTCAGTCTGATAGATGTCTGGTTGTTACTGGCAGTATGTCAAGCTGATAGATGTCTTGTTGTTACTGGCAGTATGCCGACCTATTAGGTGTCTGTCTGTTACTGGCAGTAAGTCAAGCTGTTAGACATCTGGTTTTTACTGGCAGTATGTCAGGCTGATAGAAGTCTGGGAGTTACTGGCAGTATGTCAAGCTGATAGACGTCTTGTTGTTACTGGCAGTATGTCAAGTTGTTAGACATCTGGTTTTTACTGAAGTGCTTGAAGTGCAGCTCAGGCCTGGTCTAATTTGTTTTAAGTATAAGATAAACATTCTCAGAAAACCAGCTGGATTGAAAAGATAGAGATCTTGTTGTTGTGATAGAGATCTGTATCATGTTTTACTACTAACTCGACATAATATTGGATATCTCCAGATCGCTTTGAATCCATTCGCAACGAAAGGAATTATACGAATATCTGATCTCTTATAGAATATTACCCTAAGTAGAATTTTTTTTTCTATATAAATTAAACTCTCACTATGTATCCATTTAATTTTTTTTTGTTGGCTACAAGCTTGACAAAATTTACATAATAGACTATTCTTAGTAATCAAATTAAAGCTTTATCGCTGTCCAACTCTCTTATTATTTGTTTACTAGACTAAATGACCCGATGTTATTGGGATAATAATTATAGGTCCTTTGCGATAATTTCTAACTGCTATTGCAAAAACCCATGCCAATTCATAAATTTTAAAATGTAATGATATTTACGTTTCTAACATCATTAAGTTTTGAGAAGTGTTTATCTGCTATATATGATACGCGTACCCTACTCCCTTTCACGCTCCTAAACTACTTTTCCACCTCTTAACATGACCTTAAATTACCCAGTCTAAATTATCACTAATAAGATCACTTTTGTCACTAAAGAAGTTTCTCTAGGGACCCTAGATTGAACCCCTTTTCGTGCCATTGAATTACAACTTTTTTCTCTCAATTTTTTTTAAAAACCTAATCTTAAATTTGAAACAAAAACTCTATATATGATATGAAAATGACTATGATTGTTTTTAGGAATCCGAACGTACTTAAATCGTATAGTCTCTTTGGCGTTATGTCACCGTAGCTCATTCTTATATATATAATTAAAGGGTTTTTTTTCCACTTGTTTTTTTTTTTTTAATATTTCAATATGTTAATCTTGTAAATCTTTATTTGCTCACTTCTTACGAAAGAAAGACATGAAGATTTCTACACGGTTACCATTTAGACAGTTTTTATTGCCAAAACATTTTAAATTTTATTTTTATATATATAATTTAAGTGTTTTTTTTTTATTTTTTTTTTTTTTTTTAATATTTCAATATGTTAATCTTGTAAATCTTCATTTGCACACATCTTACGAAAGAAAGACATGAAGATTTCAACACGGTTACCATGTAGACAGTTTTTATTGCCAAAAAATTTTAAATCATTGTCACAGACTATTCACTATTAATGAATGTATCACACATTGAATTGTTCATTTAATTACTCTTTGTTTAGTGTTAACGATGAGTTCAACAAGTATGTGTCTTGTTTTGTCTTTTGTATTTTTGATTTGTTATTGAGCTCATTTGGTGTTGAGATTAATTGTGTAGCTGTTGCTATGTCGTTGGGTGAATGACGTTTTTTTTTTTTTTGGGTACTAGAGATGACGTTGTTCGTTGTTATGGCTTTGGTAGTAAGCGAGTTGCAGAGAGATGGAGAGTACAAGGAAGAAGTCACACTGCGTTGAATAAAGAACCCTATCAAATATTGATCTTGGTCTTGTTACTAATAAATGACCACTAGACTAAAACGACAAACGCGAACTACTTAGACAAACAACGTGTGTTGATCATGTCTTTTTTTAAATAAAATTAAATTATGTTTTAAATCAAATCTTCTCTCTTATTTGTATATGGATGTTGGCAAGAGTAATTCCAGGTTGGGAACATCAAATCTTCTCTCTTATTTGTATAAAGATGTTGGCAAGAGTAATTCCAGGTTAGGAACATCAAATCTTCTCTCTTATTTGTATATGGATGTTGGCTGGAGTAATGCCAGGTTGGGTTTTGAATGTTAAAAACTAAAAATAACCTGACAGTAATCGCATATATCACATTAAAATGACTCACGATTTGCACATATGTTAAGAGGTTTTTAAAATTTGTTTATATATTTCTATTGTAGGACTCAAGGATTCTATGTATCTCGATAAAATAAATCAAGCTAACGTGGACGAAAATAAACGAAAACATAGACAAAAAAGACACGCAAACAGACAAAAAGACACGCAAACATAGACAAAAAGGCAGACAAAAAGATACGCAAAAAGATAAAAATACACGCAAACAGACAAAAAGACACGCAAACAAACAAAAAGACACGCAATCAGACAAAAAGACACGCAAACAGACAAAAAGACACGCAATCAGACAAAAAGACACGCAAACAAACAAAAAGACACGCAATCAGACAAAAAGACACGCAAACAAACAAAAAGACACGCAAACAGACAAAAAGACACGCAAACAAACAAAAAGACACGCAATCAGACAAAAAGACACGCAAACAAACAAAAAGACACGCAAACAGACAAAAAGACACGCAAACAAACAAAAAGACACGCAATCAGACAAAAAGACACGCAAACAAACAAAAAGACACGCAAACAGACAAAAAGACACGCAAACAAACAAAAAGACACGCAATCAGACAAAAAGACACGCAAACAAACAAAAAGACACGCAAACAGACAAAAAGACACGCAAACAAACAAAAAGACACGCAATCAGACAAAAAGACACGCAAACAAACAAAAAGACACGCAAACAGACAAAAAGACACGCAAACAAACAAAAAGACACGCAATCAGACAAAAAGACACGCAAACAAACAAAAAGACACGCAATCAGACAAAAAGACACGCAAACAAACAAAAAGACACGCAAACAGACAAAAAGACAAGCAAACAAACAAAAAGACACGCAATCAGACAAAAAGACACGCAAACAAACAAAAAGACAAACAAAAAGATACGCAAACAGATTAAAAGACACGCGAACAGACAAAAAGACACGCAAACAGACAAAAAGACACGCAAACAGACAAAAAGACACGCAAAAATAGACAAAAAGACAAACAAAAAGATACGCAAACAGATTAAAAGACACGCGAACAGACAAAAAGACACGCAAACAAACAAAAAGACACGCAAAAATAGACAAAAAGACAAACAAAAAGATACGCAAACAGATTAAAAGACACGCGAACAGACAAAAAGACACGCAAACAGACAAAAAGACAAACAAAAAGATACGCAAACAGATTAAAAGACACGCGAACAGACAAAAAGACACGCAAACAGACAAAAAGACACGCGAACAGACAAAAAGACACGCAAACAGACAAAAAGACACGCAATCAGACAAAAAGACACGCAAACAGACAAAAAGATACGCAAACAGACAAAAAGACAAACAAAAAGATACGCAAACAGATTAAAAGACACGCGAACAGACAAAAAGACAAAAAGATATGCAAACAGACAATAGACAAAAAGATATGCAAACAGGTTAAAAGACACGTGAGCAGACAAAAAGACACGCAAACAGACAAAAAGACACGCAAACAGACAAAAAGATACGCAAACAGACAAAAAGACAAACAAAAAGATACGCAAACAGATTAAAAGACACGCGAACAGACAAAAAGACAAAAAGATATGTAAACAGACAAAAAGACAAAAAGATATGCAAACAGACAAAAGACAAAAAGATATGCAAACAGGTTAAAAGACACGTGAGCAGACAAAAAGTCCCCCAAACATAGACAATTAAGTATAAAATTATGGAATTATTATTATGTCGTCACACGCCAGTTTTTCAGTTAACAATTATTTATAATCAATTTTTGGTAACAAAGTGTTCAAATCAATATTCAATCCAAAACAATGTGTGAACTAAAGAGTCCTGTTGGTCATTTTCCAGTACGCACATCCAGGGACGACACTTGTTTGGCCGGTGTTCAGGTCGGGATCCTCGGTGATGACGTCGCACTCGCTTAAGCCCGGTTTTACATTCACTCCCAGGCACTGAGGGTAAAAACCACACAAGGTGGCACATTCCTTGGCAGAGAATATTTTTGAAAACGTCACCTTGTGTTTTCCTGTGTAACAGATGTTTCCCCGCGGCTCCAGGAGACATCCCTTGGACACTGAAAATATTAGAACCTTTATCAGGCATTAGATTCTAAGCATTGGTTATAATCAGATTTCTTTTAAAAATGGTTTGGGGATTCGCTTAAAATTAAATAATCTTTAGCTACACATGGTTAGTTAAAACAATGTTTCTAGTTACATGATAAGTTTTAATTATTTTTTTTTTAAAGTGAGTAGTTTCCTATGTTTAGTTATACAGAGTTTTTATAATTTAAAAAAATGTCCAAGAGATGTTTCACTTTTACGTCCCGTCTCTACAAATGAGATGCAGCCCACATTTAACTTCACTTACTGACAGATCCTAACTCTGGGCAGTAGCCCAGCATGGACGGCAGAGAAGAAGACGCAGAGCTCGTCGTGTTGAAATAGAAGGGGTCGGGATGAAAAGTCTGATCTATGTAGGGTGAATATGTGGTTGACACGCTCTGTGGGTGAAATATACAAATGTTGAGATTATTTATTTTTTACTTTTAATACACTATTTTTTTAGTTTATCATTAATTTTAAAAAGCACGTATGAATGAATAATGAAAAAAATATTTAAGAAAGTTTTTTTTTTTTTCCATAAGACAATTCAAAGTATTATAATTGCTTCTTAAATTCGATTTGTATATATTTCAATAACTAAGTTTCTTCTATATCTTAAGGGCCCACGATCAATTTATTGATCGTGTTCTTACTGTTTTATTCAATACATTATAGTATAGTGGTCTGAAAGCTCGTTAGTCAAAAGAGCCAAAAATCAGCAGCAGGACGATTTATAAAAATTTGAGAGCCAAATTTCTTTTCAAAAAACTTGTTTTTCGGCATTAAAACCCGATTTTTTTGCCGACTGGCCGAGCCGCACTCAGGTCGTTATAGAGCCGCATGCGGCTTGCAAGCCGTGAATTGTCAACCACTGACCGATAAACGATGTTGCTGGTTGCCGCCCATGGCTTCACATGAAAATAGTTCTGGAATGGGTTGAGGTAAAATACGTTTGTTTTGTTTCATTAAATTAATTTATGTTCATTTTTAAGTTCATGATTATGTTTGTTAAATTCTATGTACAGTGTGGTGAGCGCAGGCCCTAGGCTGGTGTACAACGCTATATAAAAACACTATTAATATTAATTATACTCATAATAATAAAACAAATGATAAATGAGAAGAAACCCATTTCTTTTTTTAAATACCTGAAGACCGTTACTCGTGGCGTTGCAATAGCTTTTTAAGACGGCGTACACAATTGGTTTAGTATTGCTGTGGAAAAGAAAAGAATGAAGATCATGAAATTGTTCTATCACGTTTAAAAACAGAGGGATGATGTAGTATTTATGTATAGAAAAATTGTTAAATAATCAAGCAAGTTGATTTTCCCCAAGCCTTATCCTGTAGCATCGTGACATTATGTTGTACTCACGTAGGGAATGTTCCAAACAGTGTCGCCCTCATGCATATGTCTCCAGGTTGTGTAGACAGGTTCTTGTTGCAAGTTTTGCTCCCTAAAATAAATATATGTGGGGCTTGTCTTCTTATCGTCACCCCGTCAACCTAAACAAAGGAAAAGGTTGTTTACAGTTGTAGAGTTAAAGCTGGGCGTGTTTTTTTTTTATTATATAAAGGCACTTAATTCAAAGAACGTCTTTTATAAAATGGAGGCCCTTTATTCGTTCAATGGATTCCCTTGATTAAATGGAGGTCCTTATTAATTGGAGGTCCTTTATTAAATGGAGGCCCTTTATTTAATGGATGCCTTTTATTAAATGGAGGTCCTTTATAAAAAATTAAGGTCCTTTATTAAAAGGAGGTCCTTTATTAAATGGAGGTCCTGTTTTTAATGGAGGTCCTTTGTAAAATGGAGGTCTTGTAGAATCATTGCGATAAAAGTAAATAAATTACACCTGTTTTTCAACTGTTGCCTTAACAAATCCCTTAGATGACCCAATAACAAAAGATTTTAAAGAAGTCTGGAAGAACATGGACCTGGTGAAGGAGAAATTTACCAAAGACCATTACATCAAAACAAACGTTGTCAGGCGTGTAGATACAACAGGTTTAACATGCCACACTTCAGTCCTTATAAGTCACATGACAGACGTAGCATCATATATGACGGACGCGAAACGTGACACAACAGACCCAACTAGTTTATTTTTAAAGATGTCGCGCGTTTCCCTGGTCTGGAAGCCGTAACACGATAAACGATTACGTGACACGTGACTTTAAAAATTTAACAATCATCAAAAAGTGTGTGCTATACTATAATGACTTAGACGTGTGCATACATAAACCTACCATCACACCTGTCAGGTTCACCGAAGCGGACAACATGATCTCCCACCCGCAGGTGGGCGTGAACTCCTTGTAGTTGAAACAGATGACCCCCCACACGTGACTGGCCGTGTTGGTCACGGGGCCGAGTTTGAAGAAGCTGTTGAACGCCTGTCCGCCGGACGTCGGGAGAAACGCGACCAGAAGAAGGAGGCACGTCTGTGGTGACGTCATCGTCCACCTTGTAAACAAAACATGGCAGGGAAAAAATGTTTTAAGACGTTCCTGTCAGTGCAGGACTTGACCGATCTCGAAAGCTCACTGAGGTTACTTAACATCAATGGTATTAACTAGTGCTTAAGCGGGTCATTTTTGAGAAAATACGCAGGTGGGTCCAAGTGTTACAACAAAAAAAAAACAGTTAACTCCTCATTTTCTATTAACAATAGGGCTACAGACAGTCCTACACCCTGCCAGCCGGCCTTCAAACAATAGTCATACAGAAAGTCCTTCGCCCTACTTGTCGGCATTTAAGAAACAGTCCTACAGACACTACAATACCGTACCCGTGGTGTGATTAATATAATAATCGCCTCCGAAAAAAAAATCAAAACTTTTTACATTGGTTCAACCGTCACGCATGATGCTCGTTGCTGGACAGCCTTTTAAAAAAAACAACAAATCATCAAAATTAATCTAAAACATGTTGAGTAGGGGAACAGTCGGTTGTAAAAAGGAAGCAGGACACACCAGAAACAATATAGATATTTATATATAATGGATCATTGCATTTATTACCCAGCGTTATCCCCAAAAAAGACTTAGCTGAAGACATGGCAGGAAACTCAAATGTTATAGCATGTTTCTTGACCGAATTTTCCTCCATCGTAGAGCTAAGGTGTCAACTTGTTTTGTTGTGGTATTGACGTCACCACCTAAATGTGTAACGCCATACCAACAACACAATTAATTGGGAAGCCTTGTTAATGTTCGAACGCGTTCTAGTGTGTTCTAAAGAATGCTACGCCGTGAAGCAACTTCTAGGATTTCTTTTCTGGTGGGTTCTCACTTGTCTCCCTATCAATAAGGCGGCAGCTTTCCTAGCCGATAGAGAGATAGTTTGTTAACTTTCCTAGACATTTACGAGTAGATTTTGCTCTATATGTGTGTGTGTGTGTGTAATTCAATAATAGTATCTTTCTTTGCTACTACTTTTTCACCTGCTGTGCTGTAAGTTGATATGGGTTTTATTTCTGTCTATTTGATTTTGTTATTCTTTACATCATTTCAATATGATTAAAAATAATTAAAATTCCAGATAATTAACATAGCACACAGAACATGATCTTCGTGGATTTGTTAATCGTCTCACTCGCACGCATAGAGAGTTTGCTGGGAAAAAATGTCTTGCTACAAGAAGCCCCCCCCCACCCCCGCCAAAAAAACGCATAAATATTGAGACCCACAATCTGTCAGTAGTAGAAAATTATTGCACATTATACCTTGGATCTAATATCTCTAGCTCACTCTACGCTGACGAAGGGGTGACCATAAGGATCGCAAAAACAGTAGCAACTATGGCAAATAGAATATGTGGGTGTGGCATAATCGTGATCTGATAATACAAATCTAAGCGTCTATCCGGCATGTGTGCTTCGTCTTTGGCAGTGGGGCGTGGACCACACATGACAGTCATGAGTGGAAATACAACAGCTTCCACCAAAGAATGTCTGCGTGGCCTTTTGCGAATTCGATGCCAGGACAAGGGGACTTAACACAAAGATTTTGGAACGTGTAAAAATCTGTGGCATAGTCTCTACTCTTAGCAAGTGGCGCTTTTGCGGGTTAGGCCATATAAGAAGGGTGGAGGAATGCTGTATTTTAAAGGATCTGATGTGTAAAGAGTTTGCAGGAGGGACAAGACTTATTTTGACGGCCGTGGATGCGTAATTAGTACGTTTGAAAGCGAACATGAGAGAAGCCAACATAGCAGTCAACGCTTGGGAGATCATCGCTGAGCAACAATCTCTATGGTGAACAGCCGTCAATGGAATAGTCAAACAGGCAAGGGATGCGCGAAAGAAAAAAGTCTTTGGAACAAAAAGAGCATTATATACGGTAGGTAAACTTTAACCGGGTGTCAAGTTTCTCCTGCGAGAAAAGCAGCCAAGACTGTCATTCCAGGATAGGGTTCGTAAACCATTTGGTGAAGTGTGCATAGCTACTCCATTGTCTTGCAATGGCGGAAAGATGCCATATACATATATTTAAAAGTATAATTAAATTGAATATCAAAACTTAAAGCAGATGAAATCTACAAAAACCATATAAAGGTACGTAACATCAAGAAATAAAAACAGATAAAAAACCAACTTGATTTAGGGAATAATTAAGAGTGAATTATTAAAAGAGTCCAACAAGGAAACTATGCGCGCACTCTTTATAGCCCAGTCATTCCGATATAACATTAATTTAAGCGTTCACTTTCAGATTATTTTAATCTTATTAGATCTTTCCCACAGTCGTTATTTCTTATTTCAATTTCCGTAACAGATGTAATACTTCACCAATTTGACCAATTAATGCGTCTTTTAAATTCTGAATTACTGCGTTCTATTGTTTAGCAATTGTAATTTTTAAAAATATATTTTTTTTTTAAACTACATCGCTTTGATTTACGAATCTAAAAATAACTATGATTCGCAGTCAAATTTTAACAATGTAGAAAATTAAAATATAATTTATTTTTTTTTAAACATAATGGAATATAAATTTTCAACCGCCATTTTCATGATTAAATCTTTTACTCTCCCAGTAAATTAACCCTTTACATTAAATAAAGAAAACACGAATTAACTACTCACCCTTGCTATATAAAAGCGTTTAGAAATATCACCAGCAACTATGAGCATATTCAAGTGACGACTGCTCTTGAGCTCCAACAATATTTATACCCAGTTACTATTGTTCTTAGGTCCACTTATTGTGTTGTCTTTCTGTGTTTTATCTAAAGATGTTGAAAATGAATCTTATGTTCAATGCGAACCATTTTTTTTTCGGAATCAGTCCAATAATCAAATATCTTTTTAAAAAAAAATATATGAGACATTCAATTGATGACTTCGGTGGTTTTAAAGAAACCCAGACTTTGAGGTGGGAGGGACGGGGTGGGGGTGGCAGAGACCTTTTTCGTACTTAAGTTGTGGCGTCGATGAGAGAGAACCTCTGGAAAAGTTGACGTTTTAAAAATAATGCTGGAAATGTGTATGTTGCCGTTTGTTTTCTTTTTTTGTTCTCAAGGTTCCGATAGTCGTGGTCGGTGTAGTGGCCTTTTGGGTAGGGGGCAGATTAAATGACATTTTTGTATTCCGATTTTGACTTAGAAAGGCAAGTCTTCCCTTAATTTAGGTTTAATATGTTCTAGAAAAGGAAAAAAAAAAGGTAGAACAAGGTGGTGGAAACCCTGAGAAGGGGGGACAAAAAGGAAAAAAAACGGACGGATCGGCGAAAAGTCTTCGTCGGCGAACAAAACAAGGATGACAACTTATGAGATGCTGTTAAGAGTTCGAGAAAGGTCCATACCATGTCACTGAACGAGTCTAAGGGGTGTACGGAGAGGTCCATACCATGTCACTGAAATAGTCTAAGGGGGGTAACGGAAATAAAAATAAAAAAGGAGACGAAGTTATACGGAGATTGGCTGTAACCGAGAAAGGGGACGGGTAAAGAACACGAGATTCCCGAACTCAACACGTCATCAGATAATTAACTTTATTTAATATTGCTGTTTATTTTTTTTTCCGCTGAAGAAGGCTTTCTGTCGACATGTTCATTGTTTAATTCTTTCTTTCTTCAGGTTTTTTCCTACCTTGTGTTACCTACTTAATTGTACCTCAATCCCATTCCCCACATTCCCCAAAACTTTTTATTTTCTTGTGTTTTTTGTTTGTTTTTTTATTGTAAGGAAAGAGACTAGAACTACTGAGACAAAGAAAGAAGAGACTAGAACCGCTGAAAAAAAAAAGATAAAATAAACCAAAACCACTAACACAAAGACAAAAAAGGCTTTAACCACTTAGACAAAGACAGAAGAGACTCGAACTCTGAGACAAAAACAGATGAGACTAGAACCAATGAGATGAAGACAGAAGAGACTAGAAACACTGAGAAAAAGACAGAAGAGACTAGAACCTCTAAGACAAAGACAGAAGAGACTAAAACCACTAAGACAAAGACAGAAGATACTAGAACCACTGAAACAAAGCCAGAAGAGACTAGAACCTCTAAGACAAAGACAGAAGAGACTAAAACTACTAAGACAAAGACAGAAGATACTAGAACCACTGAGACAATGACAGAATAAACCAGAACAACTGACAAAAAACAAAACAGGCTAGAACCACTGAGACAAACACAGTGCATTATCTTTGCACCGCAATATTATTATTATGACAGAGGTCTAATATAGTGCGACAACCCAGCCAAGGGCTCAGTGGTCTTATATAGCACCGTACCCCAGTCTAGGGTTGGACTTACCGCGCTGCACATAAAAATATTAGCAAACATAATCGTGACACCAGCAAAAATACATACATTTATTTAATTTAAAAACAGCTGTATAAAAACAAAACATACCTATTCACCCCTCCCACCCCACAACTGCTTTATATGTCAAGCCATGGACCGGCACCCAGCAGGATCTTTGATCAGTCAATAAAGAACAGGTCATCACTATGTTGTATGTTCAGATCAGTATTGACAAGATCCTCCGCTCAGGCTTCCATTTATCGCCTTCCTATATTATTATGTGTGTCATAAAAGAGAGGAAATTAACCCTGAAGAGTATTGATACAGTTGTTGTAGCAAATATTTGTAGTTGCTTTATGTAGATAGATAGCTGTGGGCTGAGGACAATGCTAGTTTTTGAAATGGGATAGCACCGAGTTCTGTAACAAAAGAAAAAGTCTTAATTGAAATTTCTTCATGACTGACTCTGTCTCGTGTATGTTGGTTTTTTTCCTATATTTCTAAAACAAGTTTGTTTTCTGCAATGGATTAGGTCATAAATTGCGTGATGGGTTGGTCGATGAATAGTGATGAACAATTACGATATTTTTGTTACAGCTTTCATCCGTTTGAAAGACAAAGATATTTCAGCTGTACATTGTTGACATGTTCGCAATCTGTTTCGGTTGTTCAACAGATGATCGAACGTTTAGCGTGCAGATATTTGAATAGTTTTTCATCGGAATAGAAACAACCAACGACTCTTTTTATCTCACAGTTCTTTATAGCTTACCTAACGTCTAAAATAGTCTCTCTCAGTCTATATAGCTTACCTAACGTCCAAAATATTCTCTCTCAGTCTATATAGCGTACATAACATCCAAAATCTTCTTTCTCAGTCTATATAGCTACCTAACGTCCAAAATGTTCTCTCTCAGTCTATATAGCTTACCTAACGTCCAAAATGTTCTCTCTCAGTCTATATAGCTTACCTAACGTCCAAAATATTCTCTCTCAGTCTATATAGTTTGCCTAACGTCCAAAATATTCTCTCTCATTCTATATAGCTTACCTAACGTCGGAATTATTCTCTCTCAGTCTATATAGCTTACCTAGCGTCCAAACTATTCTGTCTCAGTCTATATAGCTCACCTAACGCTCGGGGGGGGGGGGGGGGGGGGGGGGGGTTCTGGAGTCTGTGTAAAAATTAATTCAAAATTTTTTCTCACTTATGGAATGATTTGCCGAATACTAACCCGTGGCATCAGATCAATGCTTCATTTGCACCCAGACTCGACCTACTATTTTCACACGACTATAACCCAAACTGTTTCTTAAGAGTTCAATATTTGTATCGGATTTACAACTCGATCTCTTATCGATTATCGATTTTTTGTATCAATCAAGGATGAATACCACCGCGTTGTGGCAGTCCGAACAAACACTACAGAAGTTTCTTACCTGTAACCTAAAAACAAAACAAAAAAACACATGATCTTTACCTTCGAGTTATTATTTTCCTTATTTATTTATTTTGTAATGCTGGAAACTACACATTCTACGATCACGCATTCATCATGTGGTGAAAACGTTTGTCTTCTTTAGTTTTAAATCAATGAAAGAGATCACCCGGAATGAAGGGATCCGTCGCTAGGTGGCACTTCATAGGACAATGTTTCATTTATTTATTGGACTTTTACGCAACTATTGTTTGTATATTATGATACTATAGTGGGTTGGCAACTGGCCACTTGCGACCCTGTATTTCATTTATTTTCAGTGGTTCTAAAACCGTTGTTTTTCAAACAAGTTGAGAGTTGTTTTTTTTTTAAACCAAACGCGGATATCAAAAGTGTTATTTCAAAGGGAAAACAGCTTTCTATGTCCCATGTTCATCCCATCGATACCCCATTCAAAGTTAAAATAACTATTTATATCCCATTCAACGTTAGATGAATCTTGCAGTTGTGGCTGCAACCATTTTATGCCAGTAAAACAAAAATTTGTGGGTAAAAATGTTTTAGTGGAATAAAAATCACATATAAAACTACATGCATATTTCTAGGCTTATAGATTATGCGGATGCAACATATAATTTTTGTTATTCAACATTTTTGAAATTGATCTGAGATATATGGGCTCAGAGAAAAGTGAATTTAGATTTATGGCACTACAGTGTGAGCTTTTTCTAACTATATGGTATATTCTATAACTTTATGTTCTGTTATATAACTACATGGTCTGTTCCATAACTGTATTCTCTCTTCCCTAACTATATGATATCTTCCATAAATATATAAGTTCTTCTGTGATTATATGAGTTCTTCTATGACAATATCGTCTCTTCAATAAATATATGGTCTCTTTTCTAACAATATGGTCTCTTCTATAACCATATGGTCTGTTCTATAATTACATGGTCTCCTAAAAATATACGGTATCTTCTATAACTATATGAGTTCTGCTATAACTATATGAGCTCTTCTATGAATACATGGTCTCTTCAGTGCCTATATCATCTCTTGTATAACTATATGAACTATGTTATAGCTACATGGTCTCTTCTCTACCTATAAGAGCTCTGCTATGACTATATGAGCCTTTGTATATATGAGCTTTTTTTTTAACTGAATGGTCTCTTCTATAACTAAATGAATTCTGCTATAATTGTCGAGGGTCTTGGTCATGTCTACATGGGCAGGTAGAGAAGACGTCAAACTTCTGTTCCTGGAATATTTCCTTCTGTGTGACAGCAAAAACCATGTCATTAGCGCCGCGTTGTGTACGGAAACGACATTGACGTCGTCTTAGATTCTCTCTCAAGATGCGTACTCTGACATGTACATTTATTGCAATAGTGGGCAAGGACATGCCATGGTGGTTGTCAAAGATGACGGTTCCCCTTGCGATTCTAGATGTGACTGTGAAATTATGTGTACATTTTTATTTCTGTCACTTATGTAGTGAAGACTTTCAGACAGAGATTTTCCCCCCTCCCCCTCTTTTTTTAATAGGGTACTTCAGTCTTGTCACTGAGATGAAAGTATGCAGGGCTACCGTGTTACCTTCTCTCCCATTTACCAGCGAGACGCGGGTGGTGGTCAGCAGAAATGCTAGACAACTAAACCGTCTCAACCTGCACTGCCTGTGTAAACTTCTTGGTGGTATGATGTGGCAGGTGTCAAGTATTACTTCTTGTGTTTGCCGCCTGCCAATATTCGTTTTTCATCGTATGTCAAGCTGTTAGATGTCTGGTTGTTACTGGCAGTATGTCAAGCTGTTAGATGTCTGGTTGTCACTGGCAGTATGTCAAGCTGTTAGATGTCTGGTTGTTACTGGCAGTATGTCAAGCTGATAGATGTATGGTTGTTACTGGCAGTATGTCGACCTATTAGATGTCTGGTTGTTACTGCCAGTATGTCAAGCTGATAGACATCTGGGTGTTACTGGCAGTCAAGCTGTTAGACATCTGGATGTTACTGGTAGTATGTCAAGCTGTTGGACCGCTGGTTTTTAATGGCAATATGTGAAGCTGTTGCATCCCAAATTGTTACTGGCAGTATGTGAAGCTGTTAGATTTCTAGTTGTTACTGAAGAGCTTGAACGCTTGGTAAAACGCCAAATCAATGCCAAACACTTTGTGAGGACAAACTAAAATAAATTCAAATGATTTCTTTCATCATCTGTTTATTACATCACGCAATGGACGTCTCGGGCCGAGTCTAATCTGTTCTAATTATCAGATAAACATTCTGATTGCACGAACGGAATTGAAAAGGTCAGCAGTTGTAGTAGAGATCTGTACCATTTATTACTGCTAATCAGGGCCGTCTTAACAACATAAGAGGAAATGGGGCCCCCTAACACAAAAACACGATTGGGCCGTGAGAAGGAGGGCGAAGGGGAACACTCACTCCATGCTTATAAGGGAGGGGGGAGGGGGTTGAGGCAAACAGTTCCTGCCCCCCACCAACTCAACAAGGGGAATGAAAATGTAAAATAACAATAAATATTCAATAAAGTTAAACTTCGACGAATTCAATTTATTGATACAAAAAACAAAATCATTCAAAACTCAATAATAGTTTTAAAACATTATCAGAAATAAACTATAAATTATCACAGAGGATGATAAATTATCATTATTGACAGTTTTTTTTTTTTTTTTTTTTTTTTTTTTTTTTGTTTTTTGTAGAGAATTGTTTTATTATTGGTTTAAAGTCAATGGCATGCCTGGAACTGGATTGTAGGATAAAATAGTGGATGAAGATGACGTTACTGTATTTTGAGGAGCAGTATTTGTGACTTCTATTGCGCTTGGATTTAAACAAGTTGTTAATTTTGCAAGTTTACACGTTTTCCTTGTCTCCTCTGCAGCTCTTTTTCTCTTCTGTGATCCACTCTTATAACTACGTTATTTTCCGCTTAAAGGGTTATACACCTAAAAGCATATACATTTATTATAAATTTTTAATTTTTTTTATTTTAATAGCGGCGATCTCTTTAATGAAAATATTTTTTTTTCAACGTAATTATTTTTAATAAAATATTTATCTACTCTTTCCAACTCGCAAGTGCCCTGATTTAAAACGAACATTGGGAAATTATTTTTATGTTGTAATTCATCAACGAGATCTCTGTGTTTGAGCTATGTAAGATGAACATGACTTTGAGATTTTAACAGTAACTTCAAACAATCATTATACATAAATACCTTTACCGTATTTTACGGAATATTAGATACACCTTAATTTTTAAGCAATTTTTTTTTTTAAATAAAATTGTGAACATTTTTATATTAATTTCGAGTAATAAATGCACCTGGATTTTGGAGTAAATTTTTCGAAGAACAAAAGTGCGTATACGGTATATCTTTTTGCCTTCAGCTCAGACCTACGCTGACTGTTGGGTTCTATTTATCATCTAAATATGTTTTTCAGACACAGAAAACAACATATTTTTCAGTTTAGAAAATATAAAAGTTATTTGTTGGTTATTTTACTAATAAATTTACTTTAAAAAAGAATTAATCATTGGTGACCTACAAATTCCTTTATACAATTCTAATTAACTTCAGTCTCACTTTAACTGGTGCTGGAATCGACTATTCTTCAATTATTTCACTACTGAGCAGTGGCGTGGCAAGGCTTATTGCTGTCCGGGGCCAGCATCTTTGTTTAACATGATTGTAAAGAAATTCTTAGCTAATTTTGATTGATATCTGGGAAAAGTAAAACTTTTTGACGAGATTTATTCCCCTTTAACAGTTTTAAAACTGTACAACTTGTATTCGCATTTATACTATTAATTTCGAATGTGCTCATATATATCGAGGGTTAAAATTGGGAAATTGGGAATTTTAAATCCAATTACATTGTCAAAATCTTTCAATATTCATTTTAAAAAATATGTTAAGCATGATGCCTCTATAAGAGTGAGTCTGCTAGAAACGTGGGGCCTCCTACAAGCTCGGGGCCTTAGGCCAGTGCTCCGTGGGCCCATGCCTTAAGACGGCACTGATACTAATATGATAAATCATTTGATTTTTCCAGATTGCTTTTCATACCATTAACAATGAAAGGAGTTATACTAAAATCTTTTTAAAATATAAATTAAATAAATTCATCTCCCTCTAATATGTCCAAAAGTTCAACTAAATTTACACACCAGACAATTATTCTTAGTAATCTAAATAAAGCTTTGTGGCAGTGGAACCCACTCATTATTTGTTTGTAATATATATATTAATTAAAAGAACAATATATATAAATATATTTGAAAAACGTTTTTAACTTGATTTTCAACTAGTTCAATAAATTAATCCAATTGGTAAATTTTCATTTCCACACACTTGTTACGAAAGAAAGGCAAGAAGAGTTCAACACGGTTTAACATGTAGCCAGTCTTGATTGTGAAAACAAAAAGATAGCTTCTCACATAACATCATCCATTAATAATACCACACATTTAATTGTTCATGTCTTTAATTTTTGCTGAATGTTAACGATTTGTTCAAAGAGTGTGTGTGTGTGTGTGTGTGTGTGTGTGTGTGTGTGTGTGTGTGTGTGTGTGTTGTGCTTTGTGTTTTGTTATATGTCATTTGTTTAGCGTGCGTACTTTGGTGTGGAGATTAATTGTGCAGCTCTTTCTATGCTCTTGTAACGATGACGTTTCTGGATACGAGANTGAGTGTGTGTGTGTGTGTGTGTGTGTGTGTGTGTGTGTGTGTGTGTGTGTGTGTGTTGTGCTTTGTGTTTTGTTATATGTCATTTGTTTAGCGTGCGTACTTTGGTGTGAAGATTAATTGTGCAGCTCTTGCTATGCTCTTGTAACGATGACGTTTCTGGATACGAGAGATGACGTTGTTCGTTGTTATTGTTTTTGGTGGTTGGTGGCGTTGCAGAGAGATGGAGAGCTGAATGAAGAAGTCACACCGTGTTGACGAATGAAGAAGTCACGCTGTGTTGATTAAAATACCATAGCTAATATTGATCATCGTGTTGTTACTAATAAATACCCCTAGACTAAACGAACGTAGCGAACTACTTAGGCAAAAAGCAGCTCATAACTTGAACGTGTGTTCAAATTGTGTAGAACATATGAAATTATGTTTCACAATAAAATGAAGCCATGATATTTAACACTAATTTGCAAAAGTTGTAATATGTTTTTTCCCATGGACAGATTTAAGTATCGATGCCACTATTAACATGCGATCCAGGTAAAATGATAATTTGCAAAAGTTGTAATATGTTTTTTCCATGGACAGATTTAAGTATCGATGCCACTATTAACATGCGATCCAGGTAAAATGATAATTTGCAAAAGTTGTAATATGTTTTTTCCATGGATAGATTTAAGTATCGATGCCACTATTAACATGCGATCCAGGTAAAATGATAATTTGCAAAAGTTGTAATATGTTTTTTCCATGGACAGATTTAAGTATCGATGCCACTATTAACATGCTATCCAGGTAAAATGATAATTTGCAAAAGTTGTAATAAGTTTTCCCATGGACAGATTTAAGTATCGATGCCACTATTAACATGCGATCCAGGTAAAATGACAATTTGCAAAAGTTGTAATATGTTTTTTTCCATGGACAGATTTAAGTATCGATGCCACTATTAACATGCGATCCAGGTAAAATGATAATTTGCAAAAGTTGTAATATGTTTTTTCCATGGACAGATTTAAGTATCGATGCCACTATTAACATGCGATCCAGGTAAAATGATAATTTGCAAAAGTTGTAATAAGTTTTCCCATGGTCAGATTTAAGTATCGATGCCACTATTAACATGCGATCCAGGTAAAATGATAATTTGCAAAAGTTGTAATATGTTTTTTTCCATGGACAGATTTAAGTATCGATGCCACTATTAACATGCGATCCAGGTAAAATGATAATTTGCAAAATATTTCGGCTTCAAGGACGCATAACACAACTGGTTCCACTTACACGTTGTTGAACACTTACATTTAAATCATTAAATGTGTGTGTCTTTTTACACAAAAAATCACCATATGTTTGTGTCGCTTTACATTTAAATAGCTATATTTTTGTGTCTTCATAAACTTTAATCATTATATGTTGTGTCTTCTTTTATTTTATACTTTCGACAACTGCATTTAATTTCATCTGTCACATATTGCCCAAAGTAATGCCAGGTTTGCAACACTGATTATTCCCCGTAATTTTATATGGCTGTTGGCAGGAGTAATGCCAGGTCGGGTGATGGCTGTTAAAAACTAAAAATGACCTCACAATGTGCGGATATATCAACATCATTATGACTCGCGATTTGTAAATAGTTTAAGAGTACTTATTAAATGTTTCATTTATTTTAATTGTAGGACTCATTGTGTCCATGTATGGCGATAAAAAATACACGCAGACTTAGACAAAAGAGCACGCAAACATAGACCAAAAGACACGCAAACATCGACAATTTACTATCATATTCTTGAAATTTTATCATATCGTCTCAAGCAAGTTTTTCAGTTAACCATTATTTAATAAAACAATTTATTTGTAACAAATTATTCGAAAAAATATTCAATCAGATACAATGTATGAACTGAAGAGTCCTGTTGGTCATTTTCCAGTACCCACATCCAGGGAGGACACTTGTTTCACCGGGGTTCAGGTCGGGATCCACGCTGATGACGTCACACTCGCTTAAGCCCGGCTTTACGTTCACCTCCAGGCACTGGGAGTAAAAACCACACAAGGTGGCACATTCGTTGGCATGGAATATTTTTGAACAGGTCACCTTGTGTTGTCCTGTGGAACAGGTGTTTCCCCGCGGCTCCAGGACACATACCTTGGACACTGAAAATATTAGAACCTTGATCTAAGCATTGGTTATAATCAGATTTTAAAAATAGTTTTTAAAGGTTTGGGAGATTCGTTTAAAATTAAATAAACCTTAGCTACACGAGGTTAGTTAAAACAATGTGTCTAGTTACATAATAAGTTTGTTTCTTTAAAAAAGTGAGTAGTTTCATATGTCGTGATTTGGCCTGCCTTACTACTTTCTTCCACTCACACCATCCATCCCTGTGACGCTACAGCCCATGTAGTGATTTTCCCTGCCTTACTACTTTCTTCCACTCACACCATCCATCCCTGTGACGCTACAGCCCATGTAGTGATTTTCCCTGCCTTACTACTTTCTTCCACTCACACCATCCATCCCTGTGACGCTACAGCCCATGTAGTGATTTTCCCTGCCTTACTACTTTCTTCCACTCACACCATCCATCCCTGTGACGCTACAGCCCATGTAGTGATTTTCCCTGCCTTACTACTCCCTTCCACTCAGATTTAACTCATGCTTTTCTTTCCCATGTTTGGTTTCCCAGTTTTTGTAGATCTTTTTCCACATCATCCATCCATCTAAGCCTAGGTCTGCCTTTGAGCCGTTTTCCTCTGGGATTTTGGTGATGCACCTTCTTTACCTCTGTCATTTGACATTCTCTCCAAGTGTCCTGCCCAGCGTAGCAAGCCCTTTTTTTTATTTCTGCTGCTATCGTGGGATCCCTCTCTAGCTGTACAATCCCTGGTTACTTCGTACGCTCCATCCATATTCATCCTTTGTTGGTCCATATATTATCATGAAAACTTTCCTCTCCCATGTGTGTAAAAGGTTTTCTGTCGTTTTTGTTAGGGTCCAAGTTTCCCTTGCGTATGCTACAACTGGTCTGATTACAGTTTTATCGACAGTTTTCTTTGTTTTTCTTGTAATGTTTTTACCTTTGAGTATTTTCTGACTACTGAAGTTAAGCCCTGTTTCCAGCTGATATTCTTTCTTTTATTTAAGTTAGAAATTCGTTTCTTTCATTTAACAGAGATCCGAGGCATTTGAATTGATTTACTTTTTCAAAAGTCTGGTTTCTAATTTTAATGGCTTCGTATGTCTGTTCTTCTCTTATCATAGTCATGTATTTCGTTGTTGTTTTTTTTTATTTGGTTGTTAACTTCCAGCCCTGCTTGTAGTGATGCGTCTGTCTAAATGGTATAGTTTACCATTAACTTAAAAAAAAAGCAAGCAGGGATGCGCGTATGAATACATACATATGTGTTTTGAGGTTATAATTAATAGGGATCATATGGTGTGTCTAAGTCCGGAATGGGTTATCCTATTGCAAAGCGACACAGTTTTCCTTAACCCGGTTATATGTATACGTCTGCTTCATGTTCCACTTGTATCGCTTAATCTTGCCGATAGATAATACATAACATTTTTAAATGTCCATATAGTGTTATATATTTCAATTAAAAAGGCATATTCTCTTATAAAATATTTTTTTTTAAAACAAGAGACTTGGTCATTAATTTATTAATGATAAGTGAAAACAAATATATATTAAAAATAGGACCATCTGATTTGGAGAGAGATGTACCTTTGCTGTCTGAACCATTCAGGGGCATCATTTCAGCATTTTTTCAGGGTGGGGGGGGCTTCAAAACCAAAACTTGGTCGGATTAAGTTATTTATTTATGGAGGCACCACAGTACATGGCAACTTAAATAAAACCAGCAAATTCAGGTGGGGGGGGGGGCGCGCAAAAGCCCCACACTGCCCTACCCAAATGACGCCCATGTAACCACCAGCCTAATATCCGGCTCCATTTGCCTTAGTGTTCTCAACGTTGAATGGATTGACGTTTTACAGTGATAGAATAACTCAAACAAAACTGTGGCGCATTAAATGTACTAACTTACAGCCTATATGACCAGAACATACAGAATACATGACCAGAACATACAGAATACATGTTGAATGGGTTTACGTTTTACAGTGGTAGAATAACTCAAACACCCCCCCCCCCCCGACCACCTGCGTGTTTATATCGTTGTTTCTATTTGCAAGAGAGCTTCAAATTTCGGAGGAGTTTTTCTGTTTTCACTCTCCCAATCACGACGTACGATTTAAAAAATGCATGTGTCCTCTTTCAAAATAAATTAAACATCGCCAAAAACAATTTTTTTCGTATAAATCCTTGTATGCATTTTTTGTATTATTTTATTTTGCATCAGTCTTCTGAGGCCCCCACCCGCTTTTGCACCGCAGATTTATGACAATAACTATTTGAGAGAAACAAAATGAAATATTACGCACCAAACGCACTTGACGAATCTTATCTAGGGCAGTTTTCGGGTATTTTATTTATTGAAACCAGTGTCCTTATATGTCCTTCTTGCCCGCTTAGAAAACAGGAAAAAAAAGATTTTTGGGGTTAGGGATGGTGGTGGGACTGAAGATTTTCATCGATAATGAGTCCATGTGCAAAGTTTCAGCTCGATAATTTGACGGGAAGTGGGTCGTTTAACATTCAGATGATTTGCCACGCAGCCGGAAACACAGAAGTGAAGTTAATTTTAAGGATTTTTCTAAAATTCCAAAATTGTCTGATTTAATATATTGTTATATAAGAATGAGCTAGGCTTAACGTAACGCCAAAGAACCGAAAAGATTTAAATACGTTCGGATTCTTAAAGGCGATCACAGTTATTTTCTATTATTTTTACGGAAATCTAATAAATTTAAAAGCGAAAAAAATATTATATAACCGCTTTTATTTTAGCAAAATTTTAAGTATTATTATTATAAACTACAAATACATTTAAAGTAACAACTATGGAACTAGCTTAAGATTTGTATATTGGTTCGAGAGTTATGAAAAAAAATTATAACAAAACTATGATCAAAGAATTACAACGTAATTACATTTATCGTGAAAACCCAAACATCTGTTGTTTTCAGTGCGTTTTTAGTGCGTTGTTAATATTGGGAAATAAAATTAAAATAAAATTTGCTCTAAATGAACACGTTAATGCCGCCATGCCGCAAATCGCCTAGTTTCGCCCAAACTCTTTGGTTTATTTGATGTAATAACCGCGTGTCACAAAACTGATAATGTATTGTCCCTTTCTTAAAAGTAAAAAAGTAAAATAAATAAATGTAATTGATTGCTTTTTAAATTGTTAATAAAACACATATAAATGTTAGCTTCGCATTTTTAACATTTTATAAAGTTTTACTATTTTTAATTCCAAAAATAGACTTTTATAATGTACAACATAATAAAAACGTAAAAAAAAACACGTAAACTTTAAATATAATTGTAATAAGAAAATGCCGTTTAAGTCAATCGGTGCAGCGAAACTCAATAGACAAATAGCATTCACAAATCAAGTTATAACTCTTCCAAACAAAAACAGACCATGTGAAGTGCAAAATATGTTAGTTTCGGTATGGAATGGACTAGAATCCGGTGGAAGATTTTTATGAAATGTATTTAAATCTGGTGGGCGAAGGGGGGTTGGTTATTTTTCTCGAGGAAGCACAAGATACGTCTCAAAATAAAGGAATGAAATTGATAAATAATTAACCTTTTTGGGCACATTCATATCGGAGGTAAGAAATAGGATGTGTACATTTGACGCGGATGACAATAGATTTAAATCTTATGGTATTTCAATTGTGAAAAACGAGAGGTTACATTCTCTTTTTACAAATATCCTTATATTCATTTTGCCCAATGCAATACAAGATAGGTCTCAAAATAAAGGAATGTATTTGATAAATAATTAACCTTCTTGGGTACATACATATCGGAAGTAGGAAATAGGATGTGTAAATTTTTACTTGGATGACCATATATTTAAATCCTATGGTATTTTTTTTTATATATAAGTATACCCATGAATATCAAAACCCAATCATTTTTCAAAAAAAAAAAAAATGAGCACATATTTTTATTTTTACTTTGCGAAAAGTAAAGTGGGTGTGTATTTTTATGAGATTAACAATTTAAGAAAAAAAGACACTCCAGTCTGTTATAGACTAAAAACGATTGCGAGATTCTTATTTAGATAAAAGAATTCTTTGTTTTACAATTTTCTGATAATTTTTAATTTAAAAAACTAGACAAAAGTGTGTTTAAAGTTTTGATGGAGATATCAATAGATCAAAGTCATTCAATATGAAATATATTTATTTCATATATCTAGAGTTTTTGTTGTAAATTTAAGATTATGTTTTTTTAACAATTTTTACAGGAAACAAAAAGTTGTCGTTCAAGGGCACGAAAGGGGGGTAAATCTCAAGTATTTCTCTAGCCTAGAAGTCGTCAATCAATTAACTTCTTTAATTAAATCTTTCTTTTTTTTTTTTTTTTTTTTTTTTTTATTTTTAAAATTTTTTTTTTTTTATTTTTTTTTTTTTTTTTTTTTTTTTTTTTTTTTTTTTTTTTTTTTTTTTTAAATTTGAAAATATTTTCTACTCAGACTTTTGTTTGCGTACATCAATTTAAGAAATTTTAATAAAATCGTTTTCTACTTTTTACTGCGTTTAAAAATGTCTTAGAAATACCATCCTTTTTAAATTTTAATTTTAATTAGTTTATAAAAATATTATTATCCACAATATTTAGTTCATTATGGGCTCTTTGTTTCATCATGGACTAGACAAAGCCTGGTGCTCTTTGGGCCCATGTGTATCAAAATATTCATTATTCCTGTTTTCCTTTCAAGTTCGCAGAGGAAGGTTCTTTTACTACACAGACTGTGGATCTGTGGATTTGTTCAAGCGTTTTCATACTTCACACCTCTGAAAAGGTTATGAGTCTTGACGCCGATACAAGAGGCTCTTATTTGTAATTGATACAATAGACTATAGACCAGTGGTTCTTAACCTGGGTTCGATCGAACCCGAGGTGTTCGGTGAGACAGACTTACGGGTTCGGTGGAGGTCCAAAAAAAAAAAAAATAGAAAAAAAAACATATATTTTATTTTTTCTAATAAGAAGGGTTCGGTGAATGCGCATATGAAACTGGTGGGGTTCAGTACCTCCAACAAGGTTAAGAACCACTGCTATAGAACCTTTTATGTAATGGCATGAGTATTGTAAAGGCTCCCGTGTATTCGCCGTCATACAATCAAGCCTAACCTGATTTTTGTACTGTCAAACGAGATTGTTACAGTAGCCCCAGGTTTGCACATGGTTTCTTTTCAAATAAATTGAAAAAAAAAATTAAGAAATTATCTTTTCAATGGGAAGTTTATAATTAAAATTACTTCTTATATTCGTTTCGTATATTTCAATAACTAAGTTTCATGTTCTTAGTATCGTACTGTTGTATTCAATACAACCTAGTTGGCAAACTCATCAGTCAAAGAAGCATGAAATCAACAGGAGGGCGATTTAAAAAATGTTGAGAGCTAAATTTCTTTTAAAGAACCTGTCAATACACCTTGATTTTTTTTTGTTTTTTATTTGTAGCCAAACCCGATTTGTTGCAGGCTGTCCGAGCCACACTCAGGTCTTTAAAGAGCCACACTCAGGTCTTTAAAGAGCCACACTCAGGTCTTTAAAGAGCCGCATGTGGCACGCGAGTCGCGATTTGCCAACCTCTAATCTAGTAAAACAGAGGGTAAATCAGAGGGTAAAACAGAGGGTAAAAAGAGGGTTAAAAAGAGGGTAAAACAGAGGGTAAAACAGAGGGTAAAACAGAGGGTTAAACAGAGGGTAAAACAGAGGGTAAAACAGAGGGTAAAACAGAAGAAATACATTTTGTTTTTTTTTAATACCATAAGTCCGCTACTCGTGGCGTTGCAATAACTTTTTAAGACGGCGTACACAATTGGCTTGGTTGTGCTCTGGAAAAGAAAAAAAAATAAGACAAATGAAATTGTTTTATCAAGTTTAAAAACAGAGGGATGATGTAGTATTTATGTATAGCAAAATTGTTAAATAAACATGCAAGTTCATTTTTCCCAAGCCTTATCCTGTAGCATCGTGAGATTATGTTGTACTCACGTAGGGAATGTTCTAAACAGTGTCGCCCTCATGCACATATCCGCAGGTTGTGTAGACAGGTTCTTGTTGCAGGTTTTGCTCCCTAAAATAAATATATGTGGGCCTTGTCTTCTTATCGTCACCCCGTCAACCTAAAGAAAGGAAAAGTTGTTTACAGTTGTAGAGTTAAAGCTGGGCGTGTTTATTTTAATTGAATATAGTCCTGGAAAACAATTGCAAAAAACGTACTACACGCGTTTTTTCAACTCTTGCCTCCTCAGCTCAGTGGCGTCGCTAGAGGGAAGCGGGGCTGCGGGCCGCACCGGGTTTCCCCAACACTAGCTACGCCACTGCCTCAGCTGACTACTTATATGGCCCCAACATTAAAAGATATGAAGAAAACATGGACCTGGTGAGGGAGAAATTTACCAAAGACAATTCAATCAAAACAAACTTTGTCAGGCGTTTTGATGTAAAGGGTTCATCATGTAACACTTCAGTCCTTACAAGTCACATGACAGGCGTAGCGCCTTGTATGACGGACATGACACGTGACATGACTGACTAAAATACTTCATCTTAAAAATTTTTTCGCGATGCCGTTATCGTTATCTGAAAGTCGTTACACCTTAAAAATATAACAATCAGCAAAACTTTAGTAGCTGTTATAATGACTTATACATTCACCTACCATTACACATGTCAGGTTCACTGACGCGGACAACATGATCTCCCACCCGCAGGTGGGCGTGAACTCCTTGTAGTTGAAACAGATGACCCCCCACACGTGACTGGCCGTGTTGGTCACGGGGCCGAGTTTGAAGAAGCTGTTGAACGCCTGTCCGCCGGACGTCGGGAGAAACGCGACCAGAAGGAGGAGGCACGTCTGTGGTGACGTCATCGTCCACCTTGTAAACAAAACATGGCCGGGAAATAATGTTTTAAGATCTTCCTGTCAGTACAGGACTTGACTGATCTCGAAAGCTCACTGAGTTAACTTAACATCATTGGTGTTAACTAGTGCTAACCGGGTCGGTTGTCTTGTTTTTACACGGGTACTGTCATTTTGAGAAAATACCAGGTGGGTCCAAGTGTTGCCAAAACAATAAAAACAGTTAACTCATCATTTTCTATTAACACTAGGCCTACAGACAGACCTAAACCCTAACTTGCCGGCTTTTAAACAATAGGCCTACAGACAGACCTAAACCCTAACTTGCCGGCTTTTAAACAATAGGCCTACAGACAGACCTAAACCCTAACTTGCCGGCTTTTAAACAATAGGCCTACAGACAGACCTAAACCCTAACTTGCCGGCTTTTAAACAATAGGCCTACAGACAGACCTAAACCCTAACTTGCTGGCTTTTAAACAATAGGGCTACAGACAGCCCTGCACCCTACAAGCCGGCCTTTAAAAAATAGTCATTCAGAAAGTCCTACACCCTACCTGGCGGGCATTTAAGCAACAGTCCTACAGACAGGCCAACACCGTAACTGTGGTGTGATTAATAGAGTAGTCGCATACGAAAAAATTTCAACCTTTTCACCTGAGTTAAACCCAATGGCGTAGCTAGGGGAGGGGGGTCCAAATTCGAAAGTCCCCCGGGCCCCTACTTAAGGGGGGCCCCCAAAGGAGTGTCCGAATTTTTTTTTACATTAAATAATGTGGAATGTCAAAATGCAGGGGCCCCCAAAGAGGCTAAGCCCCCCGGGCCGCCAAATCCCTAACTACTCCACTGGTTAAACCGTTAAGTGTGAAGCTCGCTGCTGGACAGTTGTTTTTTTTTTTTAAGAAATGCTTGCATTTATTACCCAGCGTTATCCAAAAACAGACAGACCTGACAAAGACCAGAAGACATGTCAGAAAACTCAAGTGTTATAGCATGTTTCCTGACCCAATTTTACTTCAACGTAGAGCTAAGGCGGCAACCTTTTTCGTTTTGATATTGTTGTGACCAATTAAACGTGTAGCGCTATATTAAACCCCCCCCCCCCCAAATTAATTGGGAAAAGTTGTTAATGTTCGAATGCGTGCTAATTTTTTCTAAAGAATGTTATCCCGTGATGCAATTTCTATAATTTTTTGTTTCCTGGAGGGTTCTAACTTTTCTTCCTTTTTAAACGGCGGGAGATATCCTTGCCGATGGAGAGATATTTTGTTTATCTTTCCCTGAGACGTAATATGCTGACAAGATTCTACTCTATATATCTGTGTGTGTAATTTAATAATAGTATCTATCAAGGATTGTACTTTTTACTTGCTGTGCTGTAAGTTAAATATAGTTTTTATTTCTGTCTATTTGATTTTTATTCTTAATATCAATTCAATATAATTAAAATTCAATATAATTAAAATTCAATATAATTAAAATTCAATATAATTAAAATTCAATATAATTAACATCGCACGCAGAAAAAGAAATTCGTCGGTTAATTCATCGTTTGGACCGACCATTAGTGTACGGAAAACAAATTTCATGATGCAAGAAGCACCGTCCCTCCAAACCATAGATATCGAGACCCACAATCTGTCGGTAGTTGAACATTATTTCACATACCTTGGATCTAATATCTCTAACTCACTCGACCTTGACAAAAGGGTGAACATCATAGTCGCTAAAGCACCTGCAACTATGGCTAAATTGAATATGCGGGTGTGGAATAATTCTTAATAAACTGTAAGCACAAAACTAAGCGTCCATCAGGCTTAGTGTGCTTAGTACGCTACAACATGGAAGTGGAGCGTGGACCACATTTACAAGTCATGGGCGGATATTCAACAGCTTCCACCGAAGAATGTCTGCGTGGCCTTTTGCGAATTCGATGTCAGGACAAGGTGCATAACACGGAGGTCTTGAAAGGGCAAAAATGTGTAGTATATTCTTCGAAAGTGGTGCTTTCGCTGGTTAGGACATGTAAGGAGGATGGGGGAAGGCTGTATCCCAAAGTATCTGATGTGTAAAGAGTTTGCAGTAGGGACAAAGCTTATTGGACGGACCTGGGTGCGATATAAGGACGTGTGCAAAACGAACATGAGAGGAGCCAACAAAGAAATCAACGAATTGGAGATCGTCGCTGAGCCACGTTCCATCTAGCGAACTGCAGTGTATGGAGGAGTCAAACAGGCAGCAGATGCGCGAAACAAAGCCTTTGCAACAAAAAGAACATTACGGAAGTTCAAATTTAAACAGGAGTCAAGGTTCTCCTGCAAGAAGTGCAGCCGAGACTGCAATTGAAGGATCGGCCTCGTAAGCCATTTGATGAAGTCTGCCATTGAAGGATCGGCCTCGTAAGCCATTTGATGAAGTCTGCCATTGAAGGATCGGCCTCGTAAGCCATTTGATGAAGTGCCAAAAGCCACTCCATCGTGTGGCGAAGACGGATGGATGCAATAAACATATATTTAAAAGCATCATAATCCCAGCAACTTAACCCGTTATATTTTTATTTTTTATAAAGAACACATTAAACCACCCACCCTTGCAATAAAAACGTCTAGAAGTATCACCAGCAGATTTCTTCTTCTTCTTCTTCTTTATTTTAAGGGCCCACGATCAATGAATTGATCATTCTGGCTCCTATGTTTCAGAGAGGTTTGCGATGTTACTGTCCATGGGTTTCAATGGGATACTTCACTGGTTTCAAGGGCGACTCAGCAGTGGTGTTATGAACTGGGGGTTGGAATACAGGAGGCAATAGACACAAATGTATCGAGTGTAGCCGCCTCAACTGTTGCTTTTGGAAGCTTGTTCCAGTCTCCTATTGTCTTCGGCAGGAATGAGGAGCTTCTGTACTTCGTTCTTGTTTTTACCAGCCGGAACTGTTTGTCGTGACTTCGTCGCAGTCTGGGGGGAAGATTAACGAGTTTCTGTTTGATTCCGGAGCAGTGCACCAGTCCATTTGTTATCTTGTACAACATGGTGAGCCTGGATAGTCGTCGTCGTTCTTCCAATGTCGACCAGCCCAGTGTTTCCAGCATGCTGCCAACACTCGAGGTGCTTCTGTAGCGGTTCATGACAAAGCGTGCTGCCCGTCGCTGGACCGCCTCCAACCTGTCGATGCTTTTCTGGGTAAATGGGTCCCAGACTGTTGAAGCATACTCTAAAAGAGGCCGGACAAAGGCTTTATAGGCTTTTTCTTTCACGCTTGAGTTGCCGATCTTCAGATTGCGCCTTAGGAACCCCAGGGTCTTGTTTGCCCGGTTGCACACACTGTTAATGTGCTCGTCCCAGCGGACCTCTCTTTGGATGGTAACACCCAAGTACTTAACGGAGGAAACTGGCTCAAGAATATGGCCATGCAGTTCGTAAGAGTGGTTTAGAGGGAACCTGCTTCTGGAGACTGACAGGGTTTGGCACTTGACGGGATGAAATTCCATGTCCCAGCTTATCTCCCACTCAGCTAACCGATTGAGGTCTTGTTGAAGCTGGCTCTGGTCAGAGCTGTTGACCATTGTCCTATATACCGCCGTGTCGTCTGCGAACAGTCTTGCTTGAGAGGTCAGCTTCTCGGGCAGATCGTTGATATATGCTAGGAACAAACAAGGGCCTAGCACTGAGCCCTGGGGGACCCCTGACTTAACACTGACAAAGGAGGAGGTTTTGCCATCTACCACTACTGCCTGGCATCGGTCGCTGAGGAAGCTAGAGATCCATGTTTTGGTAGTGCCTTGGATCCCATATCTATGCAGTTTGTGCAATAGCAAGCTATGGTTGACACGGTCAAACGCTTTTGAAAAGTCCAGCACAAGCACATCAGTCTGCTTGCTGTTCTCCAAGTTGGTCGTCAACTCTTCAGCAAATTCAAGGAGTTGGGTCTCGCATGATCTGTTGACTCGAAAGCCATGCTGACAGTCATTGAGTATATTATTTCTCTCCAGGTGATTCATGACCGCGCTTACGATTATGTGTTCCAATAGTTTACATACTACGCTAGTGAGGGATACAGGGCGGTAATTGGCTGGGTCGTAATGTTCTCCTTTTTTGTAGATCGGAGTGACATACGCTGTTCTCCAGTCAGTTGGAACTTTGCCTGTGAATAGCGACGATTGGAAAAGGATTGTTAATGCAGGAGCGATTTCTTCGGCCAATTCTTTTAGCACTCGTGGCTTGATGTTGTCAGGACCACATGCCTTGAAGGGGTTAATGGTTTTAAGAAGTTCCAGCACGTTTCCAGCAAGATTTGAGCACGTTCAAGTGGCGACTACTCATGGACTCAAACTACAATATTTATACCCGGCTACTACTGTTCTTAGGTCCACATTTTTTTGTGTTGTCTTTCTGTGTTTTATTTAAGGTGCTGAAAATGAATCTTATGTTAAATGCAAACTAGACGAAATTCAATTATAGCCATTGCGTTTTGTTGGTGGTTTTACAGAAAACTAGACCTTGAAGCCAGGGGGAGGGGGCGAGAGACCTTTTAGTATTTAAGTTGTGGCATCGATGCGAGAGAGCCTCTAGAAAAGTTAACGTTTTAAAAATAATGCTAGAAATGTGTATGTACCATCTTATCTTCCTTTCTTTAATATTCTGATGGGGGTCAAATTCAATGACATTTTTTTATTCGGCTTTAACTTAGAAAGGCGAGTCTTCCTTAATTTGTTTTTAATATCTTCTAGAGAAAGGAAAACAAATTAAAACAAGGTAAAACAAGGTAAGGGAATCCCTGAAAAGGGGAAAACAAGAAAATAATTGACGTATCGGTGGAAAGTCTTATTCGGGGAACAAACAATTTTTTTTTTTAAACTTATCAGATGCCGTGAAAGGTTGGAGAAAAGGACATAACATGGCACTGAACTAAGGAGTTTACGGAAATAAAAAAAAAAAAAAAAAAGAAAACGAAATGCGAGATAATTGGCTGTAACCAAATTTTTTTTTTTAAACCTAACCGATGCCGGGAAAGGGTGGAAAAAAAGAAAAAAAAAGGCAATGAACTAAAGAGTTTAAGGAAATAAAAAAAAAAAAGAAAAGAAAACGAAATGCGAGATAATTGGCTGTAACCAAAAGAGGGAACGCATAAAGGACACGAGATTCTTGAACTCTCCGCGTCATTTTATAATTACCTTTTTAAAAAAATTTACTGTTTACTTTTTTCTTTTCTTTTTTTGTGCACCGAAGAAGACTTTCTGCCAACACGTTTACTGTTTCATTTTATATTTTTTCGGGGTTTCCCCTACCTTCTGTTTGCTATTTCAATTCTTCTTACCTAATCCCATACTTGATCCAACTTTATTTATAATCCTCGTTTAGTAGAAAAAAAAATAATTTTGTAAGGAAACAGAAAAGAACCACGAGACGAAGACAGTGAATTTTATTTACAGCACCTGAGAGAACATGTTATCACTATGTATTATGTCCAGATCAGCAGTGACATTATCTTCTGCTTAGGGTTCCATTTATCGTCTTCCTATATGTGTGTCATAAAAGAAAGGACATAACACCAAAGAGTATTGATATAGTTGTGGTAGAACATGTTTATAGCTTCTTTATGTAGATAGCAATGGGCTGGGAACAGTGAGAGTTTTTGAAATGAGATAGGACATAGTCCTGTTTTGTTTTTTTTTAAATCTTGAATAGATCTCTGAACCTTTAGCGTGAAGCTATTTAATTTTTTTTTTAATTGAACAAATGGGGAAAGTAACAACAGACGACTCTTTCCCCCCCCCCTTCTACATAGCTTACTTAAAGTTCCAAACTATTCTCTCTCAATCGACATCGCTTACTCAACGATCAAATTAATTCAACTCCCACCTACATCGATAACAATCTCCTCCCTGAGGCAGCAGATTTTAATGTAACAATTCACAAAAACAACGCTTTCCTCCCCAAGGCTGTCCGGCTAACTTCCTGTATAGCTACAGAACGACCTTAGCTCTCATAGCTCTCATAGCTCTCTTAGCTCTCATAGCTCTCATAGCTCTCATAGCTCTCATAGCTCTCATAGCTTTCATAACTCTCATAGCTCTCATAGCTCTCATAGCTCTCATAGCTCTCATAGCTCTCTTAGCTCTCATAGCTCTCATAGCTCTCATAGCTCTCATAGCTCTCATAGCTCTCATTCATCTCAGCACCTTTTCACGCACTGCCACTTAAACGCAAAGTTCATTTATTTTGTGCAAAGTTTGTCTTCCGAAAAAAATCTCCCCGTTAAGTGTATTACAAACCCAAAACGAGTTCCCGTTGCCAGGTCACAGATTGAGGATTCTGTCCAATGAGAGTTCAAAACTCTCTGCAAACATCTCATGTCAACGAATCAGACTGTGGTGCTGGAGAAGAAAAACATAAGGGCTATTTTTTTCTCAGTTCTGAAACTGGACATTCAGTGTGGGGGTGTTCTAGAGTTTGAGTAAACAATTATGTCCAAATGTTCACTCACTTATTGAATGATTTGCTGAAACAGTAAGCCGTGGTGTCAATTGAAAGCGTTATTTGCTCCCAGACTCCATCTACTCATGCTCGAGTATAAGCCGAACAGTTTCTTGGAAATTCAAAACATGATTCGGATTACAACTGGATCTTTCATCGATTTTCATATCACTCAAGGATGAATACCTTTGCGTTGGCGGCAGTCCGAACAAACACTTCAGAAATTTCTTACCAAGAACCTAAAAAGTATGATCTTTACCTTCGAGTTACTCTTTTCTTATTTTTTTCTTCATTTTGTAACTACACATTCTACGATCACGCATTCAAGATGTCATGAAAACTTGTATGTCTTTTAGTATCAAAGCAATGGAAGATATCACTCGAACTGAAAGGATCCGTCGCTGTGTAGCACTTCAGAGGACAATGTTTCATTTATGTGGGCTTTTTACGCAACTACTGTTTGCACATTACGATAGTATATTGGGTTGGCCACTTGCGACCCTGTCTGTAATTTATTTTCAGGGCTGGGTCGAAACAGTTGTTTTTAAGCCAAATAGATCGTCGACAGTTTGAGAGCCTCCTTAATTAACGAGGAAACAGTTGTTTTTAAGCCAAATAGATCGTCGACAGTTTGAGAGCCTCCTTAATTAACGAGGAATTCGCCAGTGTTATTTCAAATAGAAATCAACTACTTACATCCCGTTTTACTTTAAATGAATCACACAGAAGGGGCTGCATCAATGGTTTAATAACTTTATTTCAGTAATACATAACTGTTTGGGTAACTATGTTTCAGAGGAGTTGCCATCATACATATAAACAACAGGCGTATGTCTCAACTAATAATATCATATGGATACATCATTTTGTGTATTCTTTTAGCATTATGAAGATCAGCTGAGATATAACGGTTTAATGAAAAGTGAATTTAGATTGATTCTATTATTGTACGAGCCTTTACACAACTATATGAAATGGTTTGACACACTCGAAAACTAGGAGCACTTTTAGACAGTTGCGTAAACTAACCAATGGGTGAATTTCTTTACATTATGTGTCTCGCAATTTACGTCAGTTGACATGTCCGTATTAAACCGTGACCAGCCAAAGGGACAATCGACGTGCCATTTTATGACACTATTAATTAACCGTATATAACTTCTGGTTAGATTGCCAAATGTTTACCTCAAAACTTTTATATATGTGTATGATAGTTTGTCCGACGAAAGCTGATCATGGACATTTTAAGCATGGGCCTGTCGCTGGCACGACATTTTCTAGTACAGAAGGTGCAGAGGATGGATGGGACAACTCCAGGTACAGAGTTAACTCTGGCTTGTCCGGCTTGTCTTTTGTGTTCTGCAGCCGTTGTTCTGTTAGCCTCGTGTTGTATAGAGCCCTTGTAATGAAGCGCACCACGAGTCTATATTCTTCGAGGGCTGTTCCCACATCTCCGGGTCAATGTGAAATGCATTCAAAGATGCTTTCAGTCTGAATTTAAATCGCGTCTTCTGCCCCCCATCAAACCGTCTGCCCTGCTTGAGTTCACAATAAAATATTCTTTTGGGCAAGCGATCGTCTGGAATTCTCGAAACTTGACCCGCCCAGCGTTACAACTGCATTAATACGGTATGTATCCTGGGGAGACCTGCCATGCTTGTGCCAGCACCTCAGTGTCTGGTATTGTGTCCCGCCAGACCAGCTTGTGCAAGTATCTCAATGTCTGGTATTGTGTCCTGCAAGACCTGTTTGTGCGAGTACCTCCGTGCCTGTGATCTTACCCTGCAAGACCTGTTTGTGCGAGTACCTCCGTGCCTGTGATCTTACCCTGCAAGACCTGTTTGTGCGAGTACCTCCGTGCCTGTGATCTTACCCTGCAAGACCTGTTTGTGCGAGTACCTCCGTGCCTGTGATCTTACCCTGCAAGACCTGTTTGTGCGAGTACCTCACTGCCTGGGATATTTGTCCTGCAAGACCTGCTTGTTTGGTCCCTCAGTGCCTGGGATCTTGTCCTGCAAGACCTGCTTGTGTGAATTTCTCAGTGCCGGCGATATTTTCCTGCAGTTGACGATGAGCATTTATCTAAGAAAAGTGATTTAGTTTCCTAGCATAGTCTTCAAATAAGAGGTACTGGCCAAAAGCTTTGTTAAATTTAAACCATTTATTTAAACTGGTAACTCATCATATTATCATTATCATGTTTTAAACGAAAAATAAGGCCAAATTATCGGGCATTTACTTCCCTTCGAGCCAGTTTCAATCTTCAAACATTTACTGTTTTCACTTGGTCAAAGCCCCAGATAGAATATCAGAAGTTGGTGTGATTTTTTCGACCGTATGAGCTTGGTTATTTCTTTCTCTCTTGACTATTCAGCTCAGAGTAAATAGTACTTAAAGCTTCTCAATGTTCAATTAATTTATTAACTTGAGTTAAACACAAAAGGGGTTGAGAATAGTAGGACAAGGGACCAGCGGGTCAATATTTTATAGTGCCAAGGCGGAAGTCACATGCCAATGTTTTCTGCGGGGATAATGAGACGTGGATTTTGAGACCAGTTGTTATTCTTATGTTCATTAGCCAAAGGGCTAAATAGACAGGTTTTTCCCCTTACAAAGGTGTCACCCTTTTCATAGACAGTTGTGCTTCTCATAGATACCCTGGTCATTAAAATCATTAACAAAATGTGGAATTGTATAACGCACAAATAAACTATATTTGCTTCAAACCGTTTTCTTTGTCAGATGCTAGTGCGTGGTTAAAATGGTGGCGAGTAGACATGCTTTAACTGGGGAGACTAAATGTTTGTCTATCTATCTATTTATCGATCAATCAGTCTGTCTGTCAATCTTTCTGTCTGTCTCTCATTTTGTCTCTCTGTCAGTCTGTCTGTCCGTCCCACAGTCTGTCTGTTAGTAAGACAATCTGTATTGCTGTCAGTATATCCGTCGCTCTGTCTGTACTTAAATATTCCTATCCATCAATCCATATATCCATTTACTTATCCATCCATCCACATATCCATACATCCAACCTTACATTCCTTTTCCTTTATCCATGACCCAATTCAGCTCTCTCTCTCTATATATATATATATATATTGTGGAGAGTTCGCTGACCACCCAAGCTTGTGGAGAGTCGGACCGCGCCTGACGTAATCTGTCTGACCACCCAAGCTTGTGACCACGCACGAGCGCCGTCTCTGACGTAATCCGTCTGACCGAAGGATCAAGCTTGTGGAGCACGACGGACCCAAGGATCAAACGCCTGACCAATTACGGCCGTCTGACACCCAGACACGACCATCCATCTGACCAGGGCATTTACCTGGGACGTCTAGACCGACAATGGAGAAGGGGGTCCCAGACACGACCATCCATCTGACCAGGGCATTTACCTGGGACGTCTAGACCGACAATGGAGAAGGGGGCGGGGTATAATCTGGACTGGGAGGTATAAATAGGGAAGAAGGTGGACGGACTAGGGAGGGAGAGCAGGGAGAAGTCAGAGCAGGGAGAAGTGAGAGTCGGAAGATGAGTGATAGAGTAAGCAAGTGATAGACCAAATAAAGAACACGAGTTTAATGATCCAATGTATCACCGGAGTTGTTTACTTTTTGAGTACCAGATTTAGATGAAGTGTGTCAGATAGTAAGCAAGGTCCCTTACAATATATATATATATATATATATATATATATATATTTAAAACAAATTCAAAAGCCATACGACACTCACAGTTAATAATCACAAACCATGATTTTAATACAGATTTGCCAATCAAAATGAATGATAAGACTTAAAAATGTCTTTAAAAGATTCAAAATCACCTTCGCCTTAAAAGCGTTTTATCTTACAAATTGAAATTCTAAAGAACAAGTCAAACGGTTATTCTGTTTAACCACACTAAAAATTCCTTTTAATATGAGACAAAGAATTAGCCTAAACAAAACTATATAGCCTATAGGTTAAGCTTTAATTACCGAAGACAAAAAAAAAACATTCAGACGTAATGGCAAAAAAAGCATTAATATAATTATAAATAATTTTATAATAAACTAGTTTTCTTTAGGGACTTGCGCCCATTCTTATTCTTTCGGTTTCTTTAATGTTTAGGTTTAGGGAAGATATAAAATGAATCATGCAATATACCTTTTTTTATTTATATTAGTGGGTTCTGTTAATTCTATTGGAATGAGCCGAAATTTGAATTTCTAGTTTGTTTATCATAATTAAAGTGTACATAGAGTGTTTTACTTACACAAATTGTGTCGCATTAATCTACTAAGAAGCTACACCACCGTCCAAACCTTTAACAATACCTTTTACTTCACTGTTAGAACTGGATGTAGACGTAGCCACGCTGAGACGTAGACACAGCCACGCTGCGACGTATACATAGCCACACTGAGACGTAGACATAGCCACACCTAGACGTATACATAGCCACGCTGAGATGTAGACATATCCACACTGAGAAGTATATACAGCCACGCTGCGACGATTACATAGCCACAGTGAGACGTAGACATAGCCACACTGAAACTTATAGTAAGCCACGCTGAGACGTAGAATAGCCACACTGAGACGTACACATAGCCACACTGAGACGTAGACGTAGCCACACTGAGACGTAGACATAGCCACACTGATTTCACCTCAGAAAATTTTTTTTACAACATGTATGTATTTCTCTATTATGTTCTTTTCTTTTTAAATTATTTTAAGAGGTCCTCGAGATGAGCTACGTCAGCTAGTTAAGCCAAAAAAGCATCCCCCTCTAAACTGCCGATTAGTGCAACGACAATTGTAAGGGCGCCATGGGGTATAGAAGGGCACAGTCGGGAGCTTGATGCCCCTGGACCTTTAGGTTTATTCGGATTTTCCGATGTATCCGGCTTGCTCCACAACTCTAACAGGGTTTCGTTTGATCCTTCGTGATCGGTCAGCGTGAACACAAACATGTCCTGCTGTTCATTCGTCGTGTTGATCCTGTGGAATATCAGCGTCACTGAACCGATTGCTGGGTCGGCACACCAGGCGTGCAGCTCCCTCGCTTGAGAACTGTTCCAGGCCAGTTGGTAGATGAAGAAATTCGGGTCGAGATCGAAGGGTTTTGTTGACACGTAAAAGTTCCATGCCATGTCTTGACGCTGCGAGTGAAGAAGTGGTTTGTACACCAAGCAAATACTCCCGTTGTTATCGGCTTCTTTCTCCACCTTCAGGCCGCAGTACTCTATCGTCTCCGGGGAATGTGGAGAACGATTGTACACACTAACCCAGCTGTGGCGGAGCGGATATGAATTACTGCATGAGATGTAGTTGAAGTAGAGAGTACGATATCTACTCTCTATATTTACGATCTTTAAAGTTATCTCCAGTTTCTTTACGTTAACTTTGACTCTTTTGTTGATCTTCTTGAGAGCCACACTCAGAGAAGCAGATTTTGTGCAGTACTCTCTGAGCAGCCAGCTACTTGGGTAGTACTTCAGTTCGAAGACAGTCTTTGTGTTTTCTTTAACGATCATTTCCACATTGGAGTCTTTGATGACGTTGACCGGACCGTCCTGCATGACGCACAATCTGCCATCTACTCGTGATGATGTGAATAAGACCTCGCAGTCAACGAACGTCTGGCCATCGTCGGACAAATGAGAACGTGTATTAAAGACAGTGTCTGGGTCAACCCGGAAGTCCGTAGTGTTACAGCTGGTTCCCAGAGGTACATGTATTGTGTCCCTTTCTCGTGATCTGATCGGCGATGGATCAAGACAGAAAATCATGAGGAGATAACCCAGAAGGCGTTGTGTTCTGCCCTTGTTCATCGTCGTCAAATTTTGGTGAAGAAAAAAAAATTCTCTTACTCTGTGAATATGTAAAAAAAAAAAATTAAATTAAATTTTCCCATACCTTTAACATAACATTTTCAAAAGGAACTATGTTGACTGCTTCTTATGTTCTCGGTATTTAGCTGAGCCGGTCAGTGCAAAACATGCCCTTTAATAAGCATTTAGAATGTCTCTTTTGCTAAGGTAAAAAAAAAGTATACTTTTATATACATTGATTTATTTTCCACGGGTTGGTCTCAAATAATAATAACCATTAAAGCACAATGATAAACGTAAAAACCAATTGGAGCAAATGTCTCAATTTTTCTTTGTTCAATTCACAAGGGTTTCTAATAAGACAACCGATCGTTGGAGGGTAAGACACTGGCAAAACGTGAAGTTCCATTAAACACATAATGTGTAAACAAAACTATGAAATAAATGTTCCATTAGCCCCATTGTGGGCTACATTGTTGTTGACTATCTTGTTACGGTCAATTGCCCAGTGGTCTGGCCCCCGTCACGGCCGCTTATCCAGGTGTCTGGGTTCCCCTTCCCTGTCACAAAATACTTAATAGTCCCAGAGGTAAACAGGTGCGGGGAAGGTTAATCACAAACTCCCGGGGACGAAAATTAAACCCAGAACCATTCAAAATTACCTGGGACGACCGAGGACCTCCGAGTGGAGTATCATGGGCCACTGCCCTGACAAAATGACCTGACATGCCCGAGGACCACAGAGTGGAGTATCATGGGCCACTGCCCTGAAAAAATGACCTGGCATGGCCGAGGACCTCAGAGAAGAGTGTAATGGGCCACTGCCTGGACACAATGACCTGGCATGGCCAAGGACCTCAGAGAAGAGTGTAATGGGCCACTGCCTGGACACAATCACCTGGCATGGTCGAGGACCTCAGAGAAGAGAGTAATGGGCCACTGCCTGGACACAATGACCTGGCATGGCCGAGGACCTCAGAGAAGAGTGTAATGGGCCACTGCCTGGACACAATGACCTGGCATGGTCGAGGACCTCAGAGAAGAGAGTAATGGGCCACTGCCTGGACATAATGACCTGGCATGGTCGAGGACCTCAGAGAAGAGTGTAATGGGCCACTGCCTGGACACAATCACCTGGCATGGTCGAGGACCTCAGAGGAGAGTGTAATGGGCCACTGCCTGGACACAATGACCTGGCATGGCCGAGGAACTCAGAGAAAAATGTAATTGACCACTGCCTCGACAAAGTGACCTGGCACGGCCGTTGTCCTCAGAGAAGAGTGTCATGGGCCACTGCCCTGAAATAATACAGCGGGTATAATATTTGTTCCACCATAGCAGTGATTCTCAACCTACCTATTGCCGCAAACCTTTAAGACAGTTCCTCATGTTTTAGTGACACCCAAACATAACATTATCTTTGTTGCTACGTCATAAATAGTGTATTCCGATGGTCTCGATGGTCTTAGGCAACCCCTGTGTAAGGGTCGTTAGACTCCCTAAAGTGGTCGTGACCCACAGGTTAAGTACTGCTGCTATAAAGACTTAAGTGGAGGTCTTGTAGCTCTAGTTCGTGGACAGACTTAAAAGGACACAACCCAACTTTCCACTTAAGCCAGAGTTACCCCTCTTTGACCTACGCCGCACGAATGATTTGCCTAGTCTTGCATCCCTTGCGATTGTTTCACTTAGTCTCAGGCAGTTGTGCGCCAATGGATGTGGTGAGTAGGGCCAATACCCAATAGCCCCCCCCCCCTACCCCGTGGATCTTTCGGGCTTTTACAAAAATTTTATTAAAATGTTCATTTGGTGTAATAGAAATATTTTGTGCAATAGTATCTCTATAAGCATGTTCATTAATCGTGTTCCATCTTCGAGTCACCATTATAAGTAATGCCTCGGTTTATTGGAAAGAAGATGACATTAACTGCATTTATTTATTTCAGATGAGATAGCAACAGTGATGATTCGGGGAAATCGCGGATAAAAATTGGTTCAAAATGTCGCAGTGTTCCTCTAAAACAGTGGTTCTCAACCTGTGGGTTGCGACCACCTTTTGGGGGGGTCGAACGACCCTGACAAAGGGATCACCTAAAACAATTGCAAAACGCATATTTATGAAGTAGCAACAGAAATAATTTTATGGTTGGGGGTCGCCACAACATGAGGAACTGTATTAAAGGGTCGAGGCATTAGGCAGGTTGAGAACCGCTGCTCTAAAGCAAAATGTAATTTCGATAATAAAGCACACACATTATCAGCACGCCAACAAAAGAAATATCTTATTGTTCATATCGGCATTGAGTCAACGCTCGCCACTGGAGTTTAATGTCACAATGCATTGCTTTTAAAATTTCAGCATTAAGGACTTTATTATTTATTTATTGATTTGTGAAGAGAATTTTAGAAAATAGCAAAAAAGAATTATATAAATTGCTAATTAATATATGTTGAAAAGCAAAGAAATTTATACTGTAACTTAAATTTTTCCCATGTTCAAATAATCCTTATTTCTCGCTACCACTGAAATTCCACCTAGCACCCCTGAAATGCCACACAACTACACTGAAAAGCCACCTCACACCACTCAAATTTCAGTTCGTGTCCTTGAAATGACACCGCGTACCACTGAAATACCATCTTGCACCTTTGAAATGTCCCCTAGGACCTCTGAAAGGCCTCCTAGCACATATGAAATGCTACCTCGCACCCCTGAAATGCCACCTCGCACCCCTGAAATGCCACCTCGCACCCCTGAAATGCCACAGTGCACCCCTGAAATGCCACAGTGCACCCCTGAAATGCCACCTCGCACGCTTGAATTGCCCCATCGGACCCCTGAAATGTCCCATCACATCCCTGAAATGTCCTCTCGCATTTCTGCAATGCCACGTCACATCCCTGAAATGTCACCTCGCATCCTTGAAATGTCACCTCGGACTCCTGAAATGTCCCATCCCATACCTCAAATGTCATCCCGCATTCCTGAAATGCCAGGTCGCATCCCTGAAATGTCACATCGCACCCCTTAAATGCTACCTCGCACCCCCAGGGGGTTAAATGCTGACTTAAATTGTTTATTTATTCACATATTATTGTTACTGTAATAAACTAAATGGGTGTTGAGAAGATTTTTTAAAATTTCAATTCCTTTAATTTTGCTGGTTTCTGGAATTGTGGTACAGAATGCTATTGAAGCCAGTTTCTGACAGTAGGTCGTCGATTGATCGAGGAAAACTTAAATTCCCCCCGGTCCACTACCGAGTAGATTTGTGTAACTGGCCCAGGCTCTGTCTTAATAACATGTGTTGCTCCCCTTGATTGGGAAAGCTTCTCGGCGAATTTAATAGTTTTAATAGATAAAAGATTGTTCTCAGCAGAAATATGTACGCTAAACGCAATCTCTACCATTGTGCCACGTATATTGAAATATACCGAGAGGACTTGGTATCTGAAGAAGTCCTGCATTACTTAGGATCGGCCCGTTCGGGACGAATTCTTTCTCTCAGGGCGATGACTGAAAGTTGTAAAAATTATTTTGTTCCCCAATCCGTACGAGTTTACCAGCGTGCTCCCCCAGAAGTCACAAATCTAAATGAGACTTAATAAGTCCCTGATACGACTAAGATAGTTCACTGAATGACTGGGTTTTTTTTTTCACTAGGTAAATAATTTAATGTAGATCTCTTGTGCTCAAATTGTTTTATTTTTGTGCTGAAATGTACAATGCAATCAAAAACACAATTCCATTTTTTTTAATCAATAAACGAATCTTATCTTATCTTATCTTATCTTATTATGCATCCGTAAACGTTACGTAAATGAAAGCGCGTGACACTTGATGTTATAAAACCTTGGCAAATGCATAGCGTGTACAACGCTCGTCTCCATGCTATTTTACCATGTTCGGAGAGTCTGATTTCATCAAATCTTATTAAAGAAAAATGTCTTTGAATATCTCTTAAATGATTTTTTTAATCACTTTTAATTTCCCTCAAAAACTGAGGCAAACTGTTGCCATAATTTAGGCGGACTAGCTTCAAAAGAGCGCACTCGGTAAGACCTCTTTCTGTGTCCATCCACACTGAGAACTCTCAGTAGGGACTGTGATGATGAGTGCAGGTTCTATAAGGATACATTTTTGGGGAAATCAGTTCTTTAACTTTAAGGCACTCAGGTGCAGAGCCTTCCATACAGCTGTACACCAGGGACACAGGTATTAGTAGACATCGAAGCTCGTGTATAATATATTTGGAGTTACGCTTTCTAATTTTAGTTGTTAATATAAATCAACAGAATAACATTATGAAAACTGCTTTCGAGTCGTGTGGAAAAAAAAAATTAATATATATATATAATAAAGCTTATTTGAAAATCTCGCTTCATCCCCAAAGGCTCGAAGCGCGGTACAAAGTCATCTATATTAAAAATAAACATAAAGGCTAATTATGTTATTATTACCCATGACGTCATTTGCATATTTATTTAAAATTTGTGCAAGGAAAGGCAGGAGTCATTCCCCTTTGTTGATATTGTTGTTAATTTTATTGGATGAAGTGTCGGAAGTGGTGGCGGCGAAGGAATATTTTAATAACCGGTTGGAACAAGATTTCGTGTGAATAATTAACGAAGATTTAAAGAAAAGTTAAATTTTGTGGTTTTAAAACTGAAATTTTATGTTTTTGGAATTCATGCAGAGAGTGTGGAATTGTCAGAATGTTAGAAATATTGATGAAAAATAGAGAAATTAATTTTCGTATTTGGTACTTGAAAATCATGCGGATCTAGAAAGGTGTGATTAAATATTACGTCACTGTCGTCTTATTGTGCTCCGGGGTCCGGCGGTAAGTTTAAAATATCCAAAATTGATTTTTGGCCATATACAATTAGGTTGTAATTTGCGGTAAATATATACAAATTATGGAAGTGAAATTTACCGCCCGTTTTTGGAATCGTCTGGAAACTCAGGGTAAAAGGAGTGTGATTGCTTGGGTGATGAGTGATGGTCTTATTGCCGACCGGTACGAATATCCCAATTGTAAGAAGGGTATGAAATTGTGTCCAAGTGCACATGTTTCAGATGGGTTTGCATGGAGATGTCGCGACAAAAATCATGGCTGTATTATGCGTAG
>CAXITT010000181.1:882417-884917 GCA_964033795.1 Lymnaea stagnalis | reverse complement strand
TAGGCTCACTTTGGTGCTTTATCTTAACAATTACAGCCTGCGCCTTGGGAATGCGCACTGTTGTGCACCAAATGGGAAGAAAAAAATGTGTACCTCTGCCAGTTACATTTCTTGCTTTTTTTTATTGCTATATCAAACAATTCTTAAAAACAAAGTTTTTTGCAGAAAAACGTTATAAACTGTAATAATCGGAAATTGGGGGGGGGGTGGTAGGGCTGCATATTTGAGGAAAAAACATGCATAAAAGAAACTACTTTCTAAGAATCTCAATTTTTACACGACCCTGAACTATATTAATATTCTAATGGGCGATGCTGTGCGTTGCGCAGAAGATAGAGACGAATGGAGGAGGATAGTTCATATGTTATCTGTGGCGCCCCAACGGTCCAAGGACTAAGGAACATGGTGATGATAGTGAATGAACCACTCGCTTTTAAACCACCGATTTATTGCATAACTATTTAGAAAAACAAAATGAGACATGCGCGCCAAACGCACTTGCGATTTTAAAAAAAATTAAGAGTCCCATTTTGCGCAGTTAACGGGAATTTTATTTTGTGAAGTCGGTGTCAAAGTGTTTCTTTCGTCTTCAACTGGACGAGCAAGAAAAGGTGATTTTTTTGGGGGGGGGGGGGGGTCGGGGGGGGAGGCTGAACATTTGTTAGAATGTGTTGTCATAGACAACAAGTGTGTGAGGCCAAGTTTCAGTTGATGGAAAGTGGGTCAAGCGAAGTTCATTATAAAAGGTTGATAAATATATATACATATGAAAATAGTTAATGGTCTTTTAGAGAGCACCCTATTAAATGGGTGACGTCTGATAGTGCGTTATAAAACTTAAGACTTACCATCAATATCAAGATACTGCAGTCCTGCCCCAGCCAGCGAGAGTAAACACCAAAAAAAAGATGCATTAAGCCCAACATTCAAGTCAATGACGAAAATCTTAAAGCGGACAACAGCTTCTCTTACCTTGGCAGCAATTTCAGCAATGTGTCACCGAGGAAGAGGTGAACCTTTGAATGGCAAGAGCCCGTGTAAAACTACGCCAAATCGTTCAAGACTGAACGAACCAGGAAAATCACCAGTCACCAAACTGAAATAAAAAGTCTACCTGTCGCTAATGTACGCATTAGTTTGAAACGTGGTGTGTTGGCGAACGCCATGAAAGCTGCGCTAAAACGATGAACATCAGGAAAAAAATCCTCGGTATCAAATGGCAAGGACAAGGTTCCCAACACTGAGGTACTGGCTTAGGCAGATCTTTCGAGCGTGTATGTCACTTCAATGTAGTCCCATATGTCGCAGATATGTTGTCTGAGTGTCCTGCGGCAGCTGGCCCAAGATTATTTTGGTATGAGCAAGGCTGGTGGTCAGAAAATAAACTTGAAGACGCCCTAAGGCATCATTGAAGGCGTCTTTCACAAAGCTGGACGCTTGAGAATAATCACAAAAGGATCGAGCCTCTTGGCGCTCATTCGCACACAACGGCCCCATGCTAGGCGAAGCTAACAAAACAGATATTGCCAAAAACAAAAGGTATTCCAGAAAAGCCTGGATCATTGCACGTACAGCAAAAGAAATATTGGCTCCAGCTTCGCCCTCATCATCCCTCTACAGCCTGCACATACACATGCAACGGAGTTTGAACACACACACACACACACACAGGTCAGCACACACACAAACAGGTCAGCACACACACACACATACAGGTCAGCACACACACACATGCAGGTCAGCACACACACATACAGTTCAGCACACACAAACATACAGGTCAGCACACACACATACCATGTTCATGTTAACTTGGTATTTAAAGCAATCTCCCCACCCCCTTTTCCCCATTCTCTTCTAAGTACTTTGCAGAAGCAAAAACACCATTACCATTTTGAAATCTAATAAATTATAATAATAGTGTGTTTTGAGGTTTTCAGTACATTGTGACTTTTCCAACAGTGATGGATGCATATGTGTCGGTTTAAAGCAGTGGTTCCCAAATTGGTCTATATCGACTCCCAGGGGTCGACGACAACTTGCAAGGGGTCCATGTCAGCGAGAAAAAAAAATCAATATCAGATAATCAAGGGGTCTACCCAAAACCAAAAAAACACGGCAAGTGGTCTACGAAACAAAAAAAAATTGGGGACATCTGGTTTAAAGTGTCCTAGACTGTATGTCCTGTTAATCAGCTATTGATCAACAATCACAGTGTGGCACTAAAGTATAGCTATGTCACTGCCTTGTTCGTGTGCTCTGAGATTCAACCGTCTCTCTTGACTAGAATCGCTACTTCTTGCATAAATAACTACCTTCGATCATATTTCTAAGACAGCAGGCATATTTATGAAAATAAATATATTATAAATTAATAATTTAACAACCCCTCAAAAACATTTTTTTTTCGTATTCTATATAAATTCTTTATGAAAAGAATAGCAAGCAATGGTGTTGAAGTGGGGGGGGGGGAATTTTGACAAAACATGCAAACAAGAAA
>CAXITT010000181.1:863800-882138 GCA_964033795.1 Lymnaea stagnalis | reverse complement strand
CGTCCCATAGTTCCTCTCCCAGTCCAGGCGCCAGGTCTAGACGTCCCAGGTAAATGCCCTGGTCAGATGGCTTGATCCGTCGATCGTGATCCCTGGTCAGCTGGCGCCGGCTGTACCTGTCAGACGGTGTCAGACGGCCGTTAATCCCTAGTCAGACGCCCCCGGCCGAACTCTCCACACTATTACGCCCCACTCGCAGTCGCGATATTTTTGCTTTAAGAATCTCATTTAGCGCAGTTATCGGGAATTTTCTTTCATGTTCTCCTAGAAAAACAGGATCAAATGAATTTTTGAGGGCTGCGGGTGAAAATTTGAAAAAAATGTCTTGTCGTCGGCAACAAGTCCATGTGCGAAGTTTGAGCTCGATAGCTTTACGAGATGTGGTTGAATTAGTCGTGCAAGGATTTTGCCTGTCACCCAGACAGCCTCGAACAAAAGCGAAGTTAATATAAAAGGATTTTGCCTGTCACCCAGACAGCCTCGAACAAAAGCGAAGTTAATATAAAAGGATTTTGCCTGCCACCCAGACAGCCTCGAACAAAAGCGAAGTTAATATAAAAGGATTTTGCCTGCCACCCAGACAGCCTCGAACAAAAGCGAAGTTAATATAAAAGGATTTTGCCTGCCACCCAGACAGCCTCGAACAAAAGCGAAGTTAATATAAAAGGATTTTGCCTGCCACCCAGACAGCCTCGAACAAAAGCGAAGTTAATATAAAAGGATTTTGCCTGCCACCCAGACAGCCTCGAACAAAAGCGAAGTTAATATAAAAGGATTTTGCCTGTCACCCAGACAGCCTCGAACAAAAGCGAAGTTAATATAAAAGGATTTTGCCTGTCACCCAGACAGCCTCGAACAAAAGCGAAGTTAATATAAAAGGATTTTGCCTGTCACCCAGACAGCCTCGAACAAAAGCGAAGTTAATATAGAAGGATTTTGCCTGTCACCCAGACAGCCTCGAACAAAAGCGAAGTTAATATAGAAGGATTTTGCCTGTCACCCAGACAGCCTCGAACAAAAGCGAAGTTAATATAGAAGGATTTTGCCTGTCACCCAGACAGCCTCGAACAAAAGCGAAGTTAATATAGAAGGATTTTGCCTGTCACCCAGACAGCCTCGAACAAAAGCGAAGTTAATATAGAAGGATTTTGCCTGTCACCCAGACAGCCTCGAACAAAAGCGAAGTTAATATAGAAGGATTTTGCCTGTCACCCAGACAGCCTCGAACAAAAGCGAAGTTAATATAGAAGGATTTTGCCTGTCACCCAGACAGCCTCGAACAAAAGCGAAGTTAATATAGAAGGATTTTGCCTGTCACCCAGACAGCCTCGAACAAAAGCGAAGTTAATATAAAAGGATTTTGCCTGTCACCCAGACAGCCTCGAACAAAAGCGAAGTTAATATAAAAGGATTTTGCCTGCCACCCAGACAGCCTCGAACAAAAGCGAAGTTAATATAAAAGGATTTTGCCTGTCACCCAGACAGCCTCGAACAAAAGCGAAGTTAATATAAAAGGATTTTGCCTGTCACCCAGACAGCCTCGAACAAAAGCGAAGTTAATATAGAAGGATTTTGCCTGTCACCCAGACAGCCTCGAACAAAAGCGAAGTTAATATAGAAGGATTTTGCCTGTCACCCAGACAGCCTCGAACAAAAGCGAAGTTAATATAAAAGGATTTTGCCTGTCACCCAGACAGCCTCGAACAAAAGCGAAGTTAATATAAAAGGATTTTGCCTGCCACCCAGACAGCCTCGAACAAAAGCGAAGTTAATATAAAAGGATTTTGCCTGTCACCCAGACAGCCTCGAACAAAAGCGAAGTTAATATAAAAGGATTTTGCCTGTCACCCAGACAGCCTCGAACAAAAGCGAAGTTAATATAAAAGGATTTTGCCTGTCACCCAGACAGCCTCGAACAAAAGCGAAGTTAATATAAAAGGATTTTGCCTGTCACCCAGACAGCCTCGAACAAAAGCGAAGTTAATATAAAAGGATTTTGCCTGTCACCCAGACAGCCTCGAACAAAAGCGAAGTTAATATAAAAGGATTTTGCCTGTCACCCAGACAGCCTCGAACAAAAGCGAAGTTAATATAAAAGGATTTTGCCTGTCACCCAGACAGCCTCGAACAAAAGCGAAGTTAATATAAAAGGATTTTGCCTGTCACCCAGACAGCCTCGAACAAAAGCGAAGTTAATATAAAAGGATTTTGCCTGTCACCCAGACAGCCTCGAACAAAAGCGAAGTTAATATAAAAGGATTTTGCCTGTCACCCAGACAGCCTCGAACAAAAGCGAAGTTAATATAAAAGGATTTTGCCTGTCACCCAGACAGCCTCGAACAAAAGCGAAGTTAATATAAAAGGATTTTGCCTGTCACCCAGACAGCCTCGAACAAAAGCGAAGTTAATATAAAAGGATTTTGCCTGTCACCCAGACAGCCTCGAACAAAAGCGAAGTTAATATAGAAGGATTTTGCCTGTCACCCAGACAGCCTCGAACAAAAGCGAAGTTAATATAGAAGGATTTTGCCTGTCACCCAGACAGCCTCGAACAAAAGCGAAGTTAATATAGAAGGATTTTGCCTGTCACCCAGACAGCCTCGAACAAAAGCGAAGTTAATATAGAAGGATTTTGCCTGTCACCCAGACAGCCTCGAACAAAAGCGAAGTTAATATAGAAGGATTTTGCCTGTCACCCAGACAGCCTCGAACAAAAGCGAAGTTAATATAGAAGGATTTTGCCTGTCACCCAGACAGCCTCGAACAAAAGCGAAGTTAATATAGAAGGATTTTGCCTGTCACCCAGACAGCCTCGAACAAAAGCGAAGTTAATATAGAAGGATTTTGCCTGTCACCCAGACAGCCTCGAACAAAAGCGAAGTTAATATAAAAGGATTTTAAAAAATAAACCAAACTCTTCCAACTAATTTTTTTATAACAACAAAACGCCAGAAATATAAGAATACTTATAGTATTATGCACAGGAACACATTTTTTAGCAATTTCTTATAATTATGCAACGGTAAATAAAGTAATATATATATATAATATGTAATATATATATATATAATATGTAAACAAGCGTTTAAGTGCTTATGTAGCCAATAGATCTCCATTGTTTTAATAACATTGTCTAAACAAGCCCAACATACAGCACGTCAAACTACCACAGACAAGACATGAGATGACTGTGTAACCTAGGATGATTACTTCAGCCCCTACAGCCGACAATGAACACTTGAGAACTTCACACATCTAGTGAGTCCTGCTCTTTTAAACCATGATGCTGTCGGTAAAACACAAGAAACAGAAAAAAATCCAATCCAGTAATAAAAGTTACGAGTGCTGAATGGGAGGTCAAAGGTTAGCCGAAGGGTTGATTGAGAGTGGATGCAACTGCATAATTTGTATCACATAAAACTCGCTGGTGCAGGAGATAATCATATGGTAATACGCCATACTGTTATTTTGGGTTGGACTGTGTATGAGGAAAATAGCGGTTTGGGAAGAAAAGGGCCATATATGAAATATGTGAAATATAATATGTGTCGATGTTTGAAGGCATAGTACGAAATATTAATGTCTTTATATGGAGGTATATGTATTGTTTAAGTATGAAATATTGATTAAAATGAATGATAAGACTTAAAATGTCTTTATAAGATTATTAACCCCCTTCGCCTTAAAAGCGTTGTATCTTACAAATTGAAATTCTAAAGAACAAGACAAACGATTATTCTTTTTAACCACACTGAAAATTCCTTTTAATATGAGACAAACAAATTGCCAAAAACAAAACTATATAGCCTATAGGTTAAGCTTTAATTACCGAAGACTAACTAAACATTCAGACACGCGTGTACTCTGTCCGTTTCCCAAGACACACACTAAAACATACGGTGAACGATCTTTCTCTTTCTGCGCCCCCAAACAATGGAATTCTTTGCCACTACACATACGCAATATACCAACAACCCAGGCCTTCAAAACTGCACTCAAAACACATATTTTTTAATTATACTTTTGATAAAAATTTTATGTACAGCACGGTGAGCCCAGCCCTAGGCTGGGGCACAGCGCTATATAAGACCTCTTATTATTATTATTATTATTATTTATGTACATCAGTACAATAAAAAAAGCATTAATATATTTATACATAATTTTAGAATCAACTAGTTTTCTTTAGGGACTTGCGCCCATTCTTATTCGTTCCGTTTCTTTAATGTTTAGGTTTAGGCAAGATGTAAAATGTATCATGTGATATCCCTTTTTTAATTATATTAGTAGGTTCTGTTAATTCTATTGGATGAAGGAATGAGCCGAAATTTGAATTTCTAGTTTTTTGATCATAATTAAAGTGTACATAGAGTGTTTTACTTACACAAATTGTGTCGCATTAATCTACTAAGAAGCTACACCACCGTCCAAACCTTTAACAATGCCTTCTACATTACTGTACAAAATAGACATAGACATAGCCACGCTGAGACGTAGACATAACCACACTGAGACGCAGACATAGCCACACTGAAACTTATACATAGCCACGCTGAGACGTAGGCATAGCCACGCTGAGATGTAGACATAGCCACACTGACAAGTATACACAGCCACGCTGCGACGCATACATAGCCACACTGAGACGTAGACATAGCCACAATGAAACGTATACATAGCCACGCTGAGACGTAGACATAGCCGCGCTGAGACGTACACATAGCCACACTGAGACGTAGACGTAGCCACACTGAGACGTAGACGTAGCCGCACTGATTTCACCTCAGAAAAACAAAAACTTTAAAAAATGTAGGTATTTCTTTATTGTGTTCTTAATTTATTTTTTTTAAATCATTAAGAGGCCCTAGAGATGAGCTACGTCAGCTAGTTAAGCCAAAAAGGCATTCGCCTCTAAACTGCCGATTAGTGCAACGGCAAGTGTAAGGGCGGCAGGGGGCATAGAAGGGCACAGTCGGGAGCTTGATGCCCCTGGACCTTTAGGTTTATTCGGATTTTCCGATGTATCCGGTTTTTCTGTTTCGGTGTCCTCGTCACAAAGGTGCTTGCTCCGCAACTCTACGAGGGTGTCGTTTGATCCTTCGTGATCGGTCAGCGTGAACACAAACATGTCCTGCTGTTCATTCGTCGTGTTTAACCTGTGGAATATCAGCGTCACAAAACCGATTGCTGGGTCGGCACACCAGGCGTGCAGCTCCCTCGCTTGAGAACTGTTCCAGGCCAGTTGGTAGATGAAGAAATTCGGGTCGAGGTCAAAGTGTTTTGTTGACACGTAAAAGTTCCATGCCGTGTCTTGTCGCTGCGCGTGAAGAAGGGGTTTGTACACCAAGCAAATACTCCCGTTGTTATCGGCTTCTTTCTCCACCTTCAGGCCGCAGTACTCTAACGTCTCCGGGGAATGTGGAGAACGATTGTACACACTAACCCAGCTGTGGCGGAGCGGATATGAATTACTGCATGAGATGTAGTTGAAGTAGAGAGTACGATATCTACTCTCTATATTTACGATCTTTAAAGTTATCTCCAGTTTCTTTACGTTAACTTTGACTCTTTTGTTGATCTTCTTGAGAGCCACACTCAGAGAACCAGATTTTGTGCAGTACTCTCTGAGCAGCCAGCTACTTGGGTAGTACTTCAGTTCGAAGACAGTCTTTGTGTTTTCTTTGACGATCATTTCCACATTGGAGTCTTTGATGACGTTGACCGGACCGTCCTGCATGACGCACAATCTGCCATCTACTCGTGATGATGTGAATAAGACCTGGCAGTCGACGAACGTCTGGCCATCGTCGGGCAAATCAGAACGTGTATCTATGTTAAAGACACTGTCTGGGTCAACCCGGAAGTCCGTAGTGTTACAGCTGGTTCCGAGAGGTACATGTATCGTCTCACTCTCTTGTGGTCTGATCGGCGATGGATCAAGACAGAAAATCATGAGGAGATAACCCAGAAGGCGTTCTGTTCTGCCCTTGTTCATCGTCGTCAAATTTTGTTGAAGAAAAAAAATCCTCTTACTCTGTGAATAAGAAAAAAAAATTAAATTTTCACATACCTTTAACATAACATTTTCAAATTGAACAATTGTGTCTTCTTCTTATGTTCTCGGTATTTAGCTTAGCCGGTCAGTGCAAAACATGCCCTTTAATAAGCATTTAGAATGTCTCTTTTGCTAAGGTAAAAAAAAAAAGTATAATTTTATATGCATTGATTTATTTTCCACTGGTTGGTCTCAAATAATAGCCATTAAAGCACAATGATAAACGTAAAAACCAATTGGAGCAAATGTCTCAATTTTTCTTTGTTCAATTCACAAGGGTTTCTAATAAGACAACCGATCGTTGGAGGGAAAGACACTGGCAAAACGTGAAGTTCCATTAAACACATAATGTGTAAACAAAACTATGAAATAAATGTTCCATTAGCCCCATTGTGGGCTACATTGTTGTTGACTATCTTGTTACGGCAAATCGCCCAGTGAGGAAAATTAAACCCAGAACTAGAGACCGATCGAATTTCGGCTTCAGTTTAGGCGCCGAAAGTGGCCATTTTATAAATTTCGGCCAAGTTTCGGTTTCGGTCGAAACTAAAAAGTTAACTATCGGCTTAATTTCGATTTCGGCCGAAAGAGAAAAGTTAACTTTCGGGTTTTTTTTTTGGTCTCGGCCGAAATTGATTTAGACTTTTAAACATCCGACCGAAAGTTACTGAGTTTTTGGTCATCTTATACTTGGTGATATTTAACAACAAACTAAGCTACATTTAAGAACAAACTAAGCTATCTTTAATAACAAAATAAACGATCTTAAAGAACAAACTAAACTATTTTTAAGAAAAAATAAATGATCTTTAAAAACAAAACAAATGATCTTTAATAGTAAACCAAATGATTTATAAGAATAAACTAAGCGATCTTTAACAGAAACTAAATGTTCTTTAGGATCAAATTAAAATATCTTTAAGAATAAACTAATCGATCTTAAGGCACAAAATCAATTGTTTTTAACTTTAAGAAAAAACTAAGGCGATCTTTATGAACAAACTAAGCGATCTTCAACAACAAAATAAAGCGACCCTTAAGAAAAAACCAAATGATTTGTAAGAATAATCTAAAAGATCTGTAAAAACAGACTAAATGATCTTTAAGAACAAACTGAATGATCTTCAAGAACAACTAAAGCGATATTTAAGAACGAAATCAATGACCTCTAAGAACAAACTAAGCGATCTTTATGAACAAACTAAACGATTTTTAATAGCACAAACTAAGAGATCTTTAAGAAAAAACTTAGCGATCTTTTTTGAACAAACTAAATGATCTTTAAGAGCAAACTAAAAGATCTTTAAACAAAAAAAACGATCTTAAAAAAACAAACTAAACGATTACTAACAACAAACTAGGCGATCTTTATTAACAAACTAACCGATCTTTAAGAACAAATAAAGTGATCATTAACAAAAAACTGAACGATCTTTAACAACAAGCTAAGCGATCTTTAAAAACAAATTAAGCGATCTTTAAGATTAAACTAAGCAATATTTTAGAACAAACTAAATGATCTTTAAGAATAAAATGACCGATCTTTAAGAACAAACTAACCGATCTTTAATAACAAATAAAGCAATCATTAACAAAAACTGACTGATCTTTAACAACAAACTAAGCGATCTTTAAGATTAAACTAAGCGATCTTTTAGAACAACTAAGCAATCATTAACAACAAACTAAATGATCTTTAAGAACAAAATAAGTGGTCTTTAAGAACAAAATAAGTGGTCTTTAATAACAAACTAAACGATCTTTAAAAACAAAGCGATTTAAGAACAAATTAAACGATATTTTAGAACCATGATCAGAACAAAAATTTAAGAGACCCGGTTCAAAAAAATAATTTTCGCCACCAATGGGGGTGAGGGAGGTTAGTCTCCAAACCAAAAAATTACGTCATCAGTACAGCAAGACTAGTATGTTGTTACTAGGTTAAATATTAATTTAATTAATACAGTGATATCTTGCAAGCTATTAATGAAAACACACAGCATTAGTATTACGAAAACAGCGAAACATTGTGGTGATATTTTTATAGCCCCAATAACATATATTTAGATGGCAATTGGCTCTATCAGAGCCACAATAATTGTTGTAGGTATGTGTTCTTGGTTGTAATTATATTATACAAGCAAAGGCACTGAGTCTATTTTGCATTAATTTTTTACCCCCCCCCCTTTTTCCCATTTTTTTAAAAAGTTTCTCCTAACATACTAATTTTAAAAAAAATTATAAAGCAATTTTAATTTCTTTTATATTAAAATGGTAAAATCCAAAGTATTCATTAGATCAAGGGTCTCAAACTCAAATCATCAGGGGGGCCGCAGGAGGTAGTGTCTGAGTGAGACTGGGCCGCATCAAGTATTCCACACAAAAGCGATTACAACTGTTATAATCTGCTCAACCCTTATAAATAAAAATAAAACATAAAGGGTTCTCAAGATCTAGGATTCACTTTCTTCCACCTACTCACTGTTGCCAGAGACCTGGCAGCGCGTCTTTTTACACAGCTGAGCAGCTTTGGCTTGAGTGAGGAACTATGACTCTCAGTATAGCTTGAAGATCCTCATCTGTAAGTTTGGCCCTGAACTTTGACTTGTTAAAGTGCATAGTGGAAAAGAGCTATTCACACAGATATGTACTCCCAAAAAGTCGTATGCTCCGCTTGACCAACCTAAAAATTTCAGAGAAGGTGAAGGGCAATGCAATAAAATGTCCATGCTTGTCTGTTTTTCCATTCAGCTCCCCGCGCGGGGCATCTTGCACATTAAAGGAGAAAGGATCAGGAAAAAGCTGAAAAAGAGGCTGTCTGTGTTTTGAAGTCTAAATAATGTAGAGATCCAGACCGGGTAAAAGGCATAAGAAGAAGATCTAGAAAGTGAATTTACCTCACTCGTAAACACTAGCGGCAATTTTAATTATGGATCCTTTGATAATTTATCAGATTGCTACGATTTACACAACTATGGTTGTGCATTTCCCGCCAACTTACTTTTAAAAATGTTTCTATCAGCCGCACTCTTTGCCATCTTTGTCTCATAAAAAGCTATTAAATAAAATCTTTTATTCCGATTTTAAAACGGTTCTTACCATTTAAATCATCATACAAAAATACATAGAAACGTTTCAAAAAAATCAGAATTAGACTAGTCAGTGACATTCAGCTGAAACCGTCGCGGAGAGTCACGTTATAGATATGAGAATGGGGGAAACGGGCCGGCGCATTTACACTACACTTTTCTGTCATGTAGCGGGCGCAAAATATCGTCTTACGGGTCACAAATGGCTCGTGAGCCGCGAGTTTGAGACCCCTATATTAGATGTTTATTTATTAATATGCACGATTTTCTCATTTTTTTAATAAAAATAATGTAAATATTGATACTTTCCCCATCATTTTCGATGTATGCAGAATGTATGCTGGAACTAAATTTAAAATTATCTAAATATTTCATTTTTGGCTTAGGTTTCGGCTTCGGTTTTGGCCGAAATTCATTTTTAACTTTCGGCCTTTTTTCGGTTTCGGCCGAAAGTCATTTTAAAACGTTCGGCCTATTTTCGGCTTCGGCCGAAATCAGAAAATCACTTTCGTTCGGACTCTACGGCCAGAACCATACAAAATGGCCTGGCATGGCCGAGGACCTCAGAGAAAAGTGTAACGGGCCACTGCCTGGACACAATGACCTGGCACGGCTCTAAAGCAAAATGAACTTTCAATAATTAAGCACACACATTATCAGCACGCAAACAAAACAAATATCTTATTGCTCATATCGGCATTTAATCAACGCTCGCCACTGGAGTTTAATGTCACAATGCATTGCTTTTAAAATTTCAGAAATAAGGACCTTAATATTTATTGATTGATCAGCGAAGAGAATTTTGGAACTTAGCAAATAAACTTGCAAAAGAATTATATAAATAGCTAAATAAGATATGTTAAAAGAAATAGAAATTTATCCTGTAACTTAAAAAAAATTTTTTCCGCTGTTCAAATAATTCTTATTTCTCGTTACGACTGAAATTCCACCTAGCAGCCCCTCGCAACCTTAAAATGCTCTCTCGGACACCTGAAATGCCACATCGCACCCTTGAAATGTCACCTCGCATTCCCAAAATGTCACCTCGCACGCTTGAAATGCGACCTCAGACCACTGAAATTTCACATCACATGCCTGAAATGTCATCTCGCACCATTGAAATGTCAAATCGCACCCCTTAAATGTTAGCTCGCATCCACAGGAGGTTATATGCTGACTTAAATTGTTTATTTTTTTCACATATATTGATTATTAAATTCTAAGGATTGAAAAATTGAATTTTACTGTAATAAACTAAATGGGTGTTGAGAAGATTTTTTTAATTTAAAATTCCAATTCCTTTAACTTTGCTGGTTTCTGGAATTGTGGTACAGAAATGCCATTGAAGCCAGTTTTTGACAATTAGATCGTCGATCGATCGAGGAGAACTAAACTCCCCCCGAGTCCACTTATAACTACTGAGTAGATTTGTGTAACTGGTTCTGGCTCTGTCTCAATAACATGTGTTGCTCCCCTTGATTGGGAAAGCGCCTCGGCGAATTTAACAGTTTCAACAGATAAAATAGTACATCTATTCTCAGCAGAAACATGAGCGTTGAATCTTCGATTGTACTGCCTATGTTGAAAGATACTGAGAGGACTTGGTATCTGAAGAAATCCTGCAATACTTAGGATCGGCCCGTTCGTGACCAATTCTTTCTGTCAGGGGAGGACTAAAATGAATACAAATTTTTTTGTTCCCCAATCCGTACGAGTTTACCAGCGTGCTCCCCCAGAAGTCCCAAATCCAAATGAGACCTAATAAGGCCCTGATACGACTAAGAGACTTCATTGAATGGCTGTTTTCTTCACTAGTGAAATAATTTAATGTAGATTTCTTGTGCTGGAATTGTTTTATTTATGTGCTGAAATGTACAATGCAATCACAACACATTTCCATTTTTTTTTTGGATAAAAAAAATAATCTTATCTTATCTTATCTTATCTTATTATGCATCCGTACTAAGAGTATACATTACATAAATGAAAACGCGAGACACTTGGTGTTAAAAAACCTTTGGCAAAGTTAGGCAGCTTGTAAACTGTTATTAGTTACGATGATTATGATTTCATCAAATCTATTTAAAGAAAAATTTCTTTGAATATCTCTTCAAATATTTTTTATAAATTTTAATTTCCCTCAAAAACTGAGGCAAACTGTTGCCATAATTTAGGCGCAATAGCTTCAAAAGGGTGCACTCGGTAAAAACTCTTTCTGTGTCCATCCACACTGAGAACTCTCAGTAGGGACTGTGATGATGAGTGCAGGTTCTATAAGGATACATTATTTGGGGAAATCAGTTCTTTAACTTTAAGGCGCTCAGGTGCAGAGCCTTCCATACAGCTGTACGCCAGGGACAGAGGTATTAGTAGACATCGAAGCTCGTGTATAATATATTTGAAGTTACACTTTCTAATTTTAGTTGTTAATATAAATCAACAGAATAACATTATGAAGACTGCTTTCGAGTCGTGTGAAAAAAAATATTAAGATATATACAAAACAAATGCTTTTTAATCACTTTGAGACTCTTTGTAAGATCTTCAAGAGTAAAAACTTATTGCTACCCCGACTTACGTCTGCCGGTCGCTTTGCGTATGTTAGTTATAACAACATCACAGCGAGGCCAAAGCATCAAATAAATTTAGGCTCACTTTGGTGCTTTATCTTAACTATTACAGCCTGCGTCTTGGGAATGCGCACCAAAGTTTATTGTTTAAATGTGTACCTGAATCTGGTTCTTGTTCTCGTAATGTTTCGGTTCTGCCTCCATGTACTGGCATCTTTGCAACGGTTGAGGGCATGATGTTGCTTAGTCTAACAGCTCCTAGCTGATGCCAGGGCGGCCTTGAAGCTTTCGGCCGATGTCGAGTTCACACTGGCATCGTTCAGGTGGTTCCATGCTATTATTGTGCGTGGGAAGAAAGATTGTTGATACTGCACTGTGTTGCACTGAGGTACTTTGAAGGATTTGCTATTGTTTCTGGTGTAATTGTTTATGGGAATGTCAGTGGTGAAGTCAGTGTTCAGCGAGCGTTTTCCTCTGATCAGTCTACCCGGCTTCTGTGGGGCGAGGTACGTGGCTGCTAGGATAGCCGGCATCAGTCCCATTAAATAAGAATATCAGGCGGAGTCCCTCTCGTCTGTTTTTAAGGTGTCAAATCTTTTTCAGAGGCCAGTGACGAAGCCAGGAGTGGTGGATTTGTAGTCTCGAGCGATAAAACGCAACGCGCTACTTTGAATTCGCTCCATCTTGTCCACATCTTGCTTAAGGTGTTGATCCCAGATGATTGCACCATATTCCAGTAATGGACGGACGACTTCGAGATAGACATTTCGTTTGCAGGAAGTTGGACAGAAGCGCAGATTTCTTCGCATGAAACCTAGGGTGGATTCGGCTTTTTTTTTAAATTGTGTTTATATGGGGATGACCATTTCAGGTTATTTGAGAAGAGAATTCCAAGGTATGGACCATTGTATACGTTTCGGAAGATTGTCTCGTTTAGTGAGTAAATATGGGTTGATGGTTTTTTTTTTCTTGAGATTGTCATAGTGTCGCATTTGAAAACAAAGTTTTTTGCATAAATCCTTTCTAAACTGTAATATTGAGCAATGGGATGAGGGGGGTGGGGGGTAGGGCTGAATATTTGAAGAAAAAAAAAACTTGAATAAAAGAAACTACTCTATAGGAAACCCAATTAGTGCACGCCCCTGAACTATATGAATATTCTAAAGACACACCCGCTTTTAAACCGCCGATTTATTTCATAAATATTTATGGAAAAACAAAATGAAACATATGCACCAAACGCACTTGCGATTAAAAAAAAAATTAAGAATCCCATTTTAGGCAGTAATCGGGATTTTTATCTAGTGAACTCGGTGTCAAAGTGTTTCCTTCGTCTTCACCTGGACGAGCAAGAAAAGGTGATTTTTTTGGGGGGTTGGTGGTGGAGGCTGAACATTTGTTAGAATGTGTTGTCATAGACAACAAGTCTTAGTGTGTGTGCCAAGTTTCAGTTGACGGAAAGTGGGTCAATTAGACGTCCGAAAATTTTGTCACACACCCTGAAGGAAAGAAAGAAACCCACGAACAAGAGCGAGGTTCATTATAAAAAGTTGATAAATTATTTACATATGAAATGGGTGACGTCCGATAGTGCGTTATAAAACTTAAGACTTACCATCAATATCAAGATACTGCAGTCCTGCCCCAGCAAGCTACAGTAAAAAGATGCGTTAACCCCAACATTCAAGTCAATGACGAAAGGCTTAAAGCGGTCCGCAGCTTCTCTTACCCTAGGCAGCAACTTCAGCAATGCGTCGCCGAGGACGAGGTGAACCTTCGAATCGCAAGAGCCCGTGCAAACTACGTCAAATCTTCCAAGGCTATACGAAACAGGAAAATCATCAGTCACCAAACTGAAATAAAAAGTCTGCATGTCGCTAATCTACGCATGCATTTGAAACGTGGACGGTCGTATAGCCTTGGACGGTCGTATAGTCTTGGACGGTCGTATAGCCTTGGACGGTCGCAAGGCCTTGGACGGTCGTATGGCCTTGGACGGTCGTAAGGCCTTGGACGGTCGTAAGGCCTTGGACGGTCGTAAGGCCTTGGACGGTCGTAAGGCCTTGGACGGTCGTAAGGCCTGGACGGTCGTAAGGCATTGGACGGTCGTAAAGCCTTGGACGGTCGTAAGGACTTGGACGGTCGTAAGGCCTTGGACGGTCGTAAGACCTTGGACGGTCGTCAGGCCTTGGACGGGCGTCCTTGGACGGTCGTAAGGCCTGGACGGTCGTAAGGCATTGGACGGTCGTAAAGCCTTGGACGGTCGTAAGGACTTGGACGGTCGTAAGGCCTTGGACGGTCGTAAGGCCTTGGACGGTCGTAAGGCCTTGGACGGTCGCCTGACGCCATGAAAGAAAGCTGCGCTAAAACAACGAGGATCAGGGAAAAAAATCCTCCATTTCAAATGACAAGGACAAGGTCCCAAACACCAAAGTACTGGCTTAGGCAGATCTTTCAAGCGTATAGGTCCCTTTAATGTAGTCCCATATGTCGCACTCGAGATATGTTGTCAGGGTGTCTTGCGGCAGCTGGCGCAAGATTATTTAAGCAAGGCTGGTTGTCAGAAAATAAACTTGCAGACGCCCTAAAGCATCATTGGAGGCGTCTTTCATAAAGCTGAACGCTTGAGAATAATCGCTAAGGGATCGAGCCTCCTGGCGCTCATCCGAACACAACGGCTCAATGCTATGCGAAGCTAACAAAACAGATTTTGCCAAACACAAAAGACATTCCAGAAAAGCCTGTATTTCCACTTCACCTGGAGATCTACCATTTATCACTGCACGTGCAGGAAAAGAAATGTTGGCTCCAGCTGCGCCCTCATCAGGTTCTGCAATGTAGTTTGCACACACACACACACATACACATAAAGATCAGCACACACACACAGGCAATAACACACACATGCAGGTCAGCACACACACACAAAATACAGGTCAGCACAGACACATACAGGTAAGCACACACATACAGGTCAAAAAACACACATACAGGTCAGCACACACACACACAAATACAGGTCAGCACACACATACAGGAAAGCACACACATACAGATCAGAACGCACACATGCAGGTCAGCACACACACACACACAGGTCATAACACACACATGCAGGTCAGCACACACACATACAGGTCAGCACACTTACACAAATACGGGTCAGCACACACACATTCATGTCAGCACACACATACAGGTCAGAGCACACACATACAGGTCAGCACACACACACAAATTCAGGTCAGCACACACACACACATGTAAACACACACACACAAATACAGATCAGCACACACACATACAGGTCAGCACACAGACATACAGGTCAGCACACACACACAAAGGTCAGAACACACACATACGGGTCAGAACACACACATACAGGTCAGCACACACACAAAAACTTATCAGCACACACACATACAGGTCAGCACACAGACATACAGGTCAGCACACACACACAAAGGTCAGAACACACACATACAGATCAGCACACACACACATACATTTCAGCACACACACATACGGGTCAGCACATACTTACAGGTCAGCACAAATATATACAGGTCAGCACACACATACACACTGGGCAGCACACATACATACAGGTTAGCACACACATATACAGGTCAGCACACACACACACAAAGATCAGCACACACACAACAGGTCAGAACACACACATACGGGTCAGCAAACTCACACATGTACAGGTCAGCACACACACATACAGGTCAGCAAACTCACACATGTACAGGTCAGCACACACACATACAGGTCAGCAAACTCACACTTACAGGTCAGCACACACATATACAGGTCAGCACACACACACAAACAGGTTAGCACATACACATACAGATCAGCACACACATGTCCAGGTCAGCACACACACACATACAGGTCAGCACACACGCATACAGGTCAGCACACAAACCCATACAGGTCAGCACACACACATACCGTGTTCATGTTAGCCCCGTGCTTCTAATGTTTTCATGTTTGCCCACATTTTGGGTACGTTCCTTGTGACCGATGGCCAAGATCTGCTTTTTCTTTTTGCAATAGGAAGAACACAATTGAAACGGATGCACCCGTTCTGAACAGAAAGCCCTAATGGGCTTGGACAGACAAATTAAACTTAAACAAAAACTATCAGGGCCGTGGAAAGAGGGGGCCTCAGGGGCACTTTCGACGGGTGTCAACATTGGGGCCGGGGGGGGGGGGGGCAAAAAAGTCATTGGTTTATTCCCTTAAGAGGAAATTAATGTTAAAACTCCATGGCCCTCTGCACAATTTATATTTTGAATAACTCCAACCAAACCCTAAAGCAATTGGAGACAGCCAATAGTTTCATAGCTGTGGTGTTCTGGGCGAACGTTCGTCTTGTATGACAGCTCCGTGCGCGCTTTATTACTTACTGCATCTGGCCTCTCATTCTTGACTCAGGTTGGTCAATTATCTATCATAGTATTTCCCTTATTTCAAATACTACCATTCTTTAAATCTATTTCAGTTTTCTGTACTTCTATTACGTTTTTAATAAAATTCTAATATTTCTTATAACTTTACATCAAATTATACATAGATATTTCCTTTTTCAGATTCTATTCTGCTAAAATGTTCTGTTTCAGATTCTCTCGCCCATTTCAAATTTTAGTTTAAATTATATCATTTTCTATCATTTCCGATTCGACCACTATCTATCCAATTCTATCAGATCAAAAAAGTTGGTTGATTATTTTTATGAACTTTAAGATTATTTAAGATTCTGTAAAATTAAATTCTTTTTATATTTTAGTTAACTGTTTTCTTTTGTCAGTGGCTCTGAGGCTCTTTCAGGTTTGAAAAGTTCATTTAGAGTCTACCCAGTTCATTTAGAGTCTATCCAGTTCATTTAGAGTCTATCCAGTTTAGTCAAAATTGTTTTCAGTTTTAGCTTACAAGAAATAATCCGTGAAACAAATGTTAGATTCTATTAATTTCTATTAATTTTCATTAGATTTTTTATAGATTTATCAAAATTTAAACAAATAAATTACTGTCTATCAAATTCTTTTGAACTATTTCAATCTAAATCATATCTATGAAAATTGTGTTTCTACCAGATCAGATTCTGTACTTTTCAAGAGATCGTATTTATTTCGTTTCCGATTATTTTTAAGTCATTCATTTTATTGAAGATTATATAAATATTTATCAGTTTGTATGAGATTCTACCAGTATTTATGAGGTTATATTAAATTCGCTCCTTTTAAAGAAACTTTGCTCGCTAGGTGTAAATTTAAATATTATTCAAACTTGGATACTGAACTTTTTAACAAATCGACCACAATATGTCAAGGTAAACAACCAATTATCTCTAACCAGAGAGATAGGCACCGGGGTGGCACAATGCTGCGTTCTCTCCCCTCTACTGTATACACTCTATACCAATGATATTCAAAGCTCAAGCGACACCGTTCCAATCTTAAAATTTTCTGATGATAGCAGCATCGTTGGCTTAATATCTGAAGGAGAAGGCTTATACCGCAATTTAGTTACAAGCCTTATCAATTGGTGCGATGAAAATTTTCTCCAGCTGAATTTATCAAAAACAAATGAAATAGTTGTTGATTTCAGGATGGGGAAACATCATATTTACAGATCTTAACGTAAAAAATCAAAGTGTAGAGAAAGTAGAGGCATATAAGTACTCAGGTGTCACCATTAATAATAAGCTAACATGGCATGAGCACGGCCAAATGCTGTATAATAAATTCAACCAAAGACTGTTCTACCTCAACAAAAAAAACAAAAAAATTGTCCAATTTCGGCGTCAACCAACAAGTCGTTACCTGATTGTACAGTGCAACAATTGGAAGCCTACTTAATTTCAGCATTACCTGCTGGTGTGGGAATTCAACGTCTGATATTAAACACCGCATAAACCGACTAATCAAAAAAGATAGAAACATGACACAAACTAAACATCCTTCACTTGAAGAACTATTTGAAGAAAGATGGTTTTGTAAAACTAAGAAAATTGTGGACGATACATCCCAACCTCTTCATCACAGATACTTAGGATCGGGCCGTTCGGGACGAATTCTTTCGTCAGGGCGAGGACTGAAAGATATAAAAATTCTTATGTTCCCCCAATATGTACGAATTTACCAGCGTGCTCCCCCTGAAGTCACACATCTTAATGAGAACTACTAAGTCCCTGACATGGCTAACAGAACTCATTAAATGGCCATTTTTATAAATGTCTTGAGTTCAAATTGTTTTATTTACGTGCTGAAAATGTACAATGCAATCATAAAATATTTCCATTTGTTTGGATAAAAAAAATATTCTTATCTGACCAGAAATGAAGATCACGTATTACACTTGCAGTAGTCTGGGAATGGTGTGAAGAGGTGGCGATCCACCAAGAGTGACACTTCTGGTGTGAAGAGGGGGCGATCCACCAAGAGTGACACTTCTGGTGTGAAGAGGGGACGATCCACCAAGAGTGACACTTCTGGTGTGAAGAGGGGGCGATCCGCCAAGCGTGACACTTCTGGTGTGAAGAGGGGGGCGATCCACCAAGCGTGACACTTCTGGTGTGAAGAGGGGGGGGGGCTATCCGCCAAGAGT
>CAXITT010000181.1:848699-862883 GCA_964033795.1 Lymnaea stagnalis | reverse complement strand
TTTTTTTATATATATATATATATATATATATATATATATATATATATATATATATATATAAATGAAGTATGACTAGAGTATAGAGAATTTAGATTTTGAGTTCGATTTTATATGAATTTTGTTAATTATGGAGAGAATCATGTGAAACTGAAGAAGGCCGTATAATCCTTAAGTAATTCTTATTTAACTATTTTTTTTTTTAGTGAATACAATTTATTTCTATAATAATTGAATATCATCATTTTTATCTTAACTAGACAAAAATTATTATAATGCGATGATTATTATGCCTGTAATAAAACAGACAATTTGGATTTGTGATGATGTGTACATTATATCGCAGCGCTTCCCAAACTTTTGTTTTCGTGACCCGTTTTTTTTTTATACCACTTCTTCGGGAGCCACTGCCATTATAATCGCCTTTACTTGTTATTGGTAACATATAATTGATATGAAACTCCACACATTTATATTAATATAACAATAATTACAACAATTTACATAGTATTGCATGTCTTTATCATACTTAAATGCAGTGGCGAATGAAAAGGGGGGGGGGGGCGGGGGAGTGGGAAACCCAGGGGCGGACGTATTTTTTCAAAATATGGCCCAAGGAAAATTTTTATTAACATATAATTGATATGAAACTCCACACATTTATATTAATATAACAATAATTACAACAATTTACATAGTATTGCATGTCTTTATCATACTTAAATGCAGTGGCGAATGAAAAGGGGGGGGGGGCGGAGGAGTGGGAAACCCAGGGGCGGCACTATTTTTTCATAATATGGCCCATGGCATATTTTTATTCTTTGAAAGACGGCAACAATCTTAACCCGCCCAGGGTGGCTCTAACCCTATCTGGTCCAGTGAATAATTGGAATTAAGTCTTTCTTGGCATCGGTTAGAGAGTAGACTTTATCAAATTTCTACGCAGGGCTCGGTCAAAATATGAGAGTATCTTTTAGGTCGTGGACAGCTCTGGTTTTATTCGACATTCTTATAAGAAACGTTTTTTAAAAAACTGGTTTCCTTGAGGCTAGAGTTTCTATTACCGAATGGCTCATTGTAATACACGTTTGAGGTGTGGTGGCTCATTGGCTCTATCAGGGGGGGGGGGCACTCGTCGTTACATCAAGTGACAAATAATAGAGCTTCCAAATACAATAGATTGAATCAACACCAATTATGTGTGTTGAACGCTGAAGCACATTTTTACTTGAAAACTCAATTCACTTAATTAAGATTTTTTTTTTTTTAATAAACAATTTAAAAAATTTCCTCAATAATCTGAAATTACTTTTTAATACTTTGAGTCTAGAAATTAGTAAATAATTTTTTTAGTAGAGATAAAAAAACAAAACATTCTTTCTAAAAAAAACATTCACAAAAATATTAGTAGTCATAAATTTTGAACATTTTAAATTCTTTAAAAATAAATTTAAAACGTTGTGGTAACATAATCGTATTTGTTGTTACTAAAATAATATTCGTAACAAATAACAAAAGATCAATTAGGTGGGAGTACAATGTATTTCTACTACCGTCTCTCTTTATAAGGGGAAAAAAACGTCTTTGTCTAAAACAGCGGTGCTCAACCTGTGGGTCGTGACCCCTTTTGGAGTCGCCTAAGACCATCGGAAAACACACATTTATGAAGTAGCAACGAAAATAACTTTATGGTTGGGTGTCACCTTAACATGAGGATAGTCCATTAAAGGGTCACGGCATTAGGAAGGTTGAGAAACACTGATCTACAAGATGACGTCCTTCTCTAAAATGTAAAGTTTAAAGAAGATATTAAAAAAACTTAAAACAAAAGTTTTGAAATGGAAGAAAGTATGCTTGATATAGTTAGTTTTTGAACGACGGTCCAATGAGAATTAAATCACTAAAATAAACATTCGAATTTTAGATCGTTAGTCCGGACAATTAATTAATCATAATTGGTTGATCAAATAAAAAGGTGTTAACATATTTAATAATTTAACATCAACATAAAAAGAAGTTTAAAATAAATGCATCGAAACATAAATAAAATGGTTCCTTTAGTTGCAACCAGAAGGCCATTCTTTCATGTCTATGTCATGACAAACCAGTTCATCTCTGTAATACAAGCATATCAATCTATCTCATCTCTATATCACCACATACCAGATGGCAAGTAAATTTGTTTCAACAGTGAGAAAATAGACAACACTTGGGAAACGTTTAATCAACTTCATAGCAAGAATATCCATTATATGCCTCCCGTCAAATACCTAGTTTCAACGCATCTCTAACGGATACTTTTCTCTAATCCCTAACCATCCCTGTCTCTCATTGATATCACGTTGAAGTCCCAGTTTCCATCAATGATTCTTCTCATCAAGCCATTGTCTCTCATCAAGTCCCTGTCTCTCATCATGCCACTGTCTCTCATCAAGGCACTGTCTCTCATAAAGTCCCTGTCTCTCATCAAGCCACTGTCACTCATCAAGTCCATATCTCTCATTAAGCCATTGTCTCTCATCAAGCCACTGTCTCTCATCAAGCCACTGTCTCTCATAAAGTCCCTGTCTCTCATCAATTCGCACTGTCTCTCATCAAGAAAATGTCTCTCATCAAGTCAATGTCTCTCATCAAGCCCCTGTCTCTCATCAAGTCAATGTCTCTCATCAAGTCAATGTCTCTCATCAAGTCAATGTCTCTCATCAAATCAATGTCTCTCATCAAGTCAATGTCTCTCATCAAGTCAATGTCTCTCATCAAGTCAATGTCTCTCATAAAGCCAATGTCTCTCATCAAGCCAATGTCTCTCATCAAGCCAATGTCTCTCATCAAGTCAATGTCTCTCATCAAGTCAATGTCTCTCATCAAGTCAATGTCTCTCATCAAGTCAATGTCTCTCATCAAGTCAATGTCTCTCATCAAGTCAATGTCTCTCATCAAGTCAATGTCTCTCATCAAGTCAATGTCTCTCATCAAGTCAATGTCTCTCATCAAGTCAATGTCTCTCATCAAGTCAATGTCTCTCATCAAGTCAATGTCTCTCATCAAGTCAATGTCTCTCATCAAGTCAATGTCTCTCATCAAGTCAATGTCTCTCATCAAGTCAATGTCTCTCATCAAGTCAATGTCTCTCATCAAGTCAATGTCTCTCATCAAGTCAATGTCTCTCATCAAGTCAATGTCTCTCATCAAGTCAATGTCTCTCATCAAGTCAATGTCTCTCATCAAGTCAATGTCTCTCATCAAGTCAATGTCTCTCATCAAGTCAATGTCTCTCATCAAGTCAATGTCTCTCATCAAGTCAATGTCTCTCATCAAGTCAATGTCTCTCATCAAGTCAATGTCTCTCATCAAGTCAATGTCTCTCATCAAGTCAATGTCTCTCATCAAGTCAATGTCTCTCATCAAGTCAATGTCTCTCATCAAGTCAATGTCTCTCATCAAGTCAATGTCTCTCATCAAGTCAATGTCTCTCATCAAGTCAATGTCTCTCATCAAGTCAATGTCTCTCATCAAGTCAATGTCTCTCATCAAGTCAATGTCTCTCATCAAGTCAATGTCTCTCATCAAGCCAATGTCTCTCATCAAGCCAATGTCTCTCATCAAGCCAATGTCTCTCATCAATTCAATGTCTCTCATCAAGTCAATGTCTCTCATCAAGTCAATGTCTCTCATCAAGTCAATGTCTCTCATCAAGTCAATGTCTCTCATCAAGTCAATGTCTCGCATCAAGTCAATGTCTCTCATCAAGTCAATGTCTCTCATCAAGTCAATGTCTCTCATCAAGTCAACGTCTCTCATCAAGTCAATGTCTCTCCTCAATTCAAAGTCACTCACAAATCATCCGGTGGTTTTGACTTTTGTTTCAAGAGACTCATATTGTGATATCGATTTCCTTGGAGGAATTTTAGCAAATCGTCATTGATCTTTTGCTTTCTGGCATCTCTGTCCGTTAAGCATGTCTGTTCTTGACCCCCGTGACTCGGGCGATGGGTGGCGGGATACGCTTTCAAAGAACTGGGAGCACTGGACTTGCCGTCCAGAACTTGGATGGAATCGAGATGGTCGATCTTCACGTTCGTGACTTTGGCTACTTTTTTACAATAGTGATCCATGAATAAAACAAAAGACGCCGTCATTATAAGGCCGACGGTCACAATGAAAATGACGAGGCCAAGGGTTAACGAAACGCTCAGTTGTGAACTCGATGCGCCTATCCCACCGGGGCCGGTGTCTGTAGAAGGGTTGTTGCTCCACAACTCCAAGAGGGTGTCGTTTGATCCGGAGTAATCGGTCAGCGTGAACACGAACATGTCCTGCTGTTCATTCGTCGTGTTGATCCTGTGGAATATCAGCGTCACTGAACCGATTTCTGGGTCGGCACACCAAGCGTGCAGCTCCCTCGCTTGAGAACTGTTCCAGGCCAGTTGGTAGATGAAGAAATTCGGGTCGAGGTCAAACTCTTTTGTTGAAACGTAAAAATTCCATGCCGTGTCTTCTCGCTGCGAGTGAAGAAGTGGTTTGTACACCAAGCAAATATTCCCGTTGTTATCGGCTTCTTTCTCCACCTTCAGGCCGCAGTACTTTAACGTCTTCGGGGAATATGGAGAACGATTGTACACACTAACCCAGCTGTGGCGGAGCTGATATGACTTATCGCATGAGATGTCGTTGAAGTAGAGAGTACGATATCTACTCTCCAAATCGGCTATCGTTAAATTTATCGCCACTTTGCTTACGTTAACTCGGACATTTTTGTTGATCTTCTTGAGAGCCACACTCAGAGAAGGAGATTTTGTGCAGTACTCTCTGAGCAGCCAGCTACTTGGGTAGTACTTCAGTTCGAAGGCAGTCTTTGTGTTTTCTCTGACGGTCAGCTCGACGTTGGAGTCTCTGATTTCGCTGACCGGACCCTCCTGTATGACGCACAATCTGCCGTCCTCTCGTGATGACGTGAACAAGATCTCGCAGTCGACGAACTCATTGTCGCCGTCCGATAAATGAGCAAGTGTATCTATGTTAAAGACACTATTCTGGTCAACCCGAAAGTCCGTAGTGTTACAGCTGGTTCCGTATGGAATGTTTATCATCTTCATTTCTTGGGATCTGGTCGGTGTTGGGCAAAGACAGTAAATCAAGAGAAGATAACCCCTGAGGCGCTGTGTGCTAGCCTTGATCATCTTCCTTGGATTTTTTTTTGTTTTTGTTTTTTTTTGTTTAAAATTCAACTCTTACTCTGTGGAATATAGAAAACATGATTACTGTTCAGGTACTATGTTCATTGAACTCTTACATAAAAACAATGCAGAATATAGAAAACATGATTAATGTTCAGGTACTATGTTCATTGAACTCTTACATAAAAACAATGCAGAATATAGAAAGCATGATTAATGTTCACGTACTATGTTCATTGAACTCTTACATAAAAACAATGCAGAATATAGAAAACATGATTAATGTTCACGTACTATGTTCATTGAACTCTTACATAAAAACAATGCAGAATATAGAAAGCATGATTAATGTTCACGTACTATGTTCATTGAACTCTTACATAAAAACAATGCAGAATATAGAAAACATGATTAATGTTCACATATTATGTTCATCGAACTCTTACATACAAACAATGCAGAATATAGAAAGCATGAGTAATGTTCACATATTATGTTCATTGAACTCTTACATACAAACAATGCAGAATATAGAAAGCATGAGTAATGTTCACATATTATGTTCATTGAACTCTTACATACAAACAATGCAGAATATAGAAAGCATGATTAATGTTCACATATATTCATTGAACTCTTACATACAAACAATGCAGAATATAGAAAGCATGATTAATGTTCACATATTATGTTAATCGAACTCTTACATACAAACAATGCAGAACATAGCAAGCATCAAGTGGAATAGCGATGTTCAATCACGTAGACCCACGATGACTGGTTAAATATAAAAGACATTATTTCTAACTGCTGATCTTTATCCAGCACTAAAAGCAAACTATTTAAAAGAAGCATTTTATTGTCTTTCATGTATTTCGCTATTTAGACGTACAGGTTTATTTGCAACAACAAGCAATGAGAACCATTGTGTTGATGGGCTCGTTGGCTAGATGTATTTATGGCCATAGAGACTAAATTCTTATTAAAATTACGACCAGCTTGTAAGCTATAAGGAACAATCTGTTTTCTAGAATAACGACCCCCCCCCCCCACCCCTCATTTGATAGAATAACGAACACCACATTTGGTAGAATAAGGAGCATCACATTTTGTTGAATAAGGAGCATTTGCTATCGTTTTTTTTTCTTCATAATTTATTTATTTTCACTTTTATTTTTATTTTTTTATTTATTTATAGAATTCTATCAAATTCGCATGTTTGACGTCGGGGAAAAAATGTGGATTATCGATTTATTTGTTCATGTCGAAATAAAAATTAAAGAACACGCCAAGCGGAATCGAATGTGTTGTTATTTGTTTCGTCAACGCCGTAGTAAAGCGGCGAACTACGTGACAGAAAAATGAGATGTAAATAGAGATCAATCAAGTGCTGTGTTTTTTAACTAATCAAATGAGAATGCTGTAAATTATATAGATCAATACAGTTTTTTTTTACCAATCAAATAAGATGTTGTAAATAGAGATCAATACAGTGGTTTTTTTTTTACCAATTAAATAAGATGTTGTAAATAGAGATCAATAAAGTGCTTTTTTAAACCAATCAAATAAGATGTTGTAAATAGAGATCAATAAAGGGTTGGGTTTTATTTTTTCTAAACAATTTCTAGAAATGTATTTCCAAAGTGTTAACATTTAATTGTGCTAAGCATCTGATGTACACTTAATTTAAATGGGAAAACAACAACACGACGATGCTACTTTTCTCTCAGAAGACCCACTCAAATAGCACGGACACAAGCGCTATAAAGGTATTCAATCATCATCACTTTATTGAATCCCATCATTGCTAGTCCATATTTGTTTACGAATGTGCACAAAATATCCCCAAAACTATGTAAAAATCCAATTATGTTATCGAAAAATTATTTATTTTTATTCGTCTGATTATTTTGTCCGTGATAATATGGTTTGACTTTTTCAGTTTTTACTTTTCTGTTTAGTGACGTACCAAGAAGCGTTTTTATTACGTTCAAACAGAAAGATAATCGTTTAGTGTTTCTGTTTTTTTTTTGTTCTCTTCTTTATGCAATTTATTAAAGTGATTTATCTATACTACTCTTACATTGATTTAAGTCGTATACTACTCTCAAATTCATTCATACAACTTTTACATTGATTTTAGTATACTACTCTCATATTTATTAATGTAGCCTATACTACATTTACATTGATACATTGATTTATGTATACTACATTTACATTGATTTATGTATACCACTTTTACATTTTAACATAAAACCTACAATTGAAGAATATATTTATTTTTTTTAGATACACTTACATTGTTGCTAGCGGTTGTTACTTGTGAGCACAGTGGTCGCCTGACTGAGTTACGACACAGGCCGTCAAATCTCATGATTCAGATGAGGCAAAGACTCACTTTGTCTTAATTCTTGATTGTGGGGATATTTTAAGCGTCGGAATTACCCCCCCCCCCCAACCCAGACAGAAACTCATTACACACAGAGACCCCCCACATTGATCCACATACATACCGGAACAGACTCACACACAGACACACTGACTGTCACAGATGCGCTCACACTCACTCATGCATCGCATGACACAGTGAACTTGAAAACGGAGAACATATTCAACCTCTTGTCTCTTCTCTGCGAAGACTCTTTTTTGTTTTTAAACATCCACTTAGCCCGAACTTAAAGAGACGTGTCGTGGCTGAGTTTCCTAAATGAATATTTTTAAAAATTCAGATCTTACTAATATTAAAGTGGAAAAACAGAGGGGCACTCAAAAAACCCCCCCCCCCCCCCCCAAAAAAAAAAAAAAAAAAAAAATTAAATTAATAAAAAGCAACAAAAAAACGTACCACCATCTTGCTGAAACCAATGAGACACAAAAGTCTCTAAACCGACTTCATTTATTTGTTTCAAATGGCACAATGAGACACAAAAGTCTCTTAACCGACTTCTTTTATTTGTTTCAAATGGCAGACCAGCAGTCTGAAACATACGTATTCCATTTTGTGTTTTATTTCCTCGGAAGATGCACGCACACACACACAAATCCGTCCATATCAAAGTTCCCATGGCGATGGTGATGTTTGATTCGTTGGATTTTTCTTGTTGTTGTTGTTGTTTGCTAAGTGGATTACAAGTGTTTATGTCCTAGACATGAAACTTCTCCTGGGGGGAAAAATGTGTGGGAAGTCCCTCACAGCCCCCACCACGACCCCGTTCAACCCCTTATATAAATATTTATATAATTATTTCTAAGCACAAAAAAGTACATGGATTCATTGACGTCGTCCCCATGGGTTCCTGCGTGACTCGAGCCCTGATCGATTATGTCATGTCCTGTTACCGCTGGTCAGTATGTATCGTCTTTAGGTGTCCACTAAACTGTCACCTGTCCAGCAGGGGGTGGTCCGTATGCATCAGGGTTAGGTGTCCATTAAACTGTGACCTGTCCAGCAGGGGGTGGTCAGTATGTATCGTGTTTAGGTGTCCACTAAACTGTGGCCTGTCCAGCAGGGGGTGGTCAGTATATATCGGGGTTAGGTGTCCACTAAACTGTGACCTGTCCAGCAGAGGGTGGTCAGTATGTATCGTCTTTAGGTGTCCACTAAACTGTGACCTGTCCAGCAGGGGGTGGTCAGTATGTATCGTCTTTAGGTGTCCACTAAACTGTGACCTGTCCAGCAGGGGGTGGTCAGTATGTATCGTGTTTAGGTGTCCACTAAACTGTGACCTGTCCAGCAGGGGGTGGTCAGTATGTATCGGGGTTAGGTGTCCACTAAACTGTGACCTGTCCAGCAGGGGGTGGTCAGTATGTATCGGGGTTAGGTGTCCACTAAACTGTGACCTGTCCAGTGCCGGCAATATCGATGACTGCCTGAGGCGGCTTTTTTTCAGTGGCTGAAAAGTCCAAGAAAAAAAATAATAACAATATTTTTTTAACACTATGTATCTATGATTCCCCCCTCTATCCATACTATGATCAGTTTAGAATGAAGACTGTACCCTAACCTTACGCACCAAGAGGTTTTAAAATGTCGGCAAGAAATTTGATTTCTTTTTAAAGTCATCTGATGAGTTTCCTTACCCTCTGTGGCTTAATTTTAGCATATCAATAATTGTTTGGATTTGCAAGAGCGCAACATAGACATCTACAGAGCAGATCAAAAAATCAAGGCTGTTATACAGATTTTTGAAGAAAGACAAAGTATTCCAGGCCCTTATTAAAAAAATTGCGGCCACTGCTGTAGATAGTAACCTTTTCAAAGGAGTTTCACTTCACACCAAAAACTGTACCAGTGATCCACCAATTGACGTAAAAGCTTTTTATAAAAAAACTACAAGAATCAATTGAACAAAGGTTGCTTTCTAGTGAAGATGCTGAGTTGGCATATTGGGCTCACGTGCTCGATACAAAGCATTGGCCGGGCAACATTGGTACTCACTTAACATTTGGCAAAACAGAAATGAGAAACTTGTCAACAAGATTGCAATTCAACGAAAGAATAATGATTCGCGGATTTCGTGAATATCTCATCGAAAAAAAAACATTCCGGATAAACTACTTCCTTTGCAAATTGCTCTCTGTACAATCCCAATTTCTTCAAGTGAGGCCGGAAGAGGATTTACGCAAACGAATCTTATCATCACCCCGACAAGAAGTTCATTGACGACAACAACTGTATCCTCACTGTTATTTATCATATTAGTTGGACCACCACTCGTACGTTTTGACCCTACAAGATACGTTGATTCATGGTTGCTTAGAGGCAGACATTCAGCCACAGATACCAACAGCAAAGATCGCAGTCGGGAGTATACGTCAGATGAGAACTTGATCAGACTTTGGAATTTATTATGAATAATTTATTCAACATTTATATTTCATTTTCATTTTTCACAGGGTTCTTTCCTATAAAACACAAGAGAACTTAACACAATTTGTTTAAAGTAAATCAAGAATAACTTGAATAAGTTGTTAGTTAAATTTTACAAATCATAACAAATGTATACGGTATATTAATAAAGTAATAATAAAACAATTTAAGTTGGTTAATTATAAAATAAAATTGTTTTAGGCATTTAGTATCTTTGCAGTTGTGATTTAGCTTGCATCGTGGGGCGAACTGGTAGTTAAAAGTTAGGCAATCCATCACTGAGTACCGGCACCTATTTTTTTTTTTTACAAAAAAAGCACTGGCTATGTCACTGCCTAGTTCTTATGCTCTGAGATTTGACCATGTCTCTTGACTAGAATCGCTACTTCTCGTATCAATAATTACTTTCGATCCTATTTCTAAGATTCTATTGATCATAAAAATATTATAAATTACTAACTAAACAACCCTTAAAAACAATTTTTTTTTCGTATAAATTCTTTTTATAAAGAATATTGAGCAATGGGGGGTGGGGGAGAAAATTTGACAAAACATTCAAACAAGTAACGCACTTTGGAAGAATCCCAATGAGTGCTCTCCCTCCGCACCCTCCCCCCCCCCCCCCAGACTCACAACTGCACTTTTTTTTTTTGGGGGGGGGGGGAGGGCCCTGAACTATATTAATATGACCCACCCGCTTTTGCACCGCTCATTTGCTTCACCAACTAATTTAGAAAAACAAACAAAAAATATTACGCACCAAACGCAGTCGCGATATTTTTGCTTTAAGAATCGCATCTAGCGCAGTTATCGGGAATTTTCTTTCATGTTCCCCAAGAAAAACAGGATAAAATGTATTTTTGAGGGTGGGGCTGAAAATTTGAGCAAATGTGTTGTGGTCGGCAACAAGTTTCAGTTTCAGCTCGATAGCTTTACGGGAAGGGGTTGAATTAGTCGTGCGAAAATTTTGCCTGCCACACAGACAGCCTCGAACAAAAGCGAAGTTAATATAGAAGGATTTAAGAAATAAACCAAACTCTTCCAACTAATTTTTTTATAACAACATAACGCCAGAAATATAAGAATACTTACAGTATTATGCACAGGAACACATTTGTTAGCTATTTCTTTTAGTGCAACGGTTAATGTATAAAGTAATATATATATATATAATATGTAAACAAGCGTTTGAGTGCTTATGTTGCCAATAGAGCTCCATTGTTTTAATAACATTGTCTAAACAAGCCCAACATACAACACGTCAACCTACCACAGACAAGACATGAGATGACTGTGTAATCTAAGATGATTGCGTCAGCCCCTACAGCCGACAATGAACACTTGAGAACTTCACACATCTAGTGAGTCCTGCTCTTTTAAACCATGATGCTGTCGGTAAAACCCAAGAAAAAGAAAAACAATCCAATCCAGGAATAAAAGTTACGAGCGCTGAATGGGATGTCAAAGGTTAGCCGAAGGGTTGATTGAGAGTGGATGCAACTGCATAATTTGTATCACAAAAAACTCGCTGCTGCAGCAGATGATCATATGTTAATACGCCATATGGTTGTTTTGGGTTGGACTGTGTATGAGGAAAATAGCGGCGTGGGAAGAAAAGGGCCATATGAAATATGTGAAATATAAATTATAATATGTGTCGATGTTTGAAGGCACGAAATATTGATGTCTTTATATAGAGGCATGTGTATTGTTTAAGTATGAAATATTGATGTCTTAATATGGAGGCATGTGTATTTTTTAAGTATGAAATATTGATGTCTTATTATGGAGGCATGTGTATTGTTTAAGTATGAAATATTGATGTCTTAATATGGAGGCATGTGTATTGTTTAAGTATGAAATATTGATGTCTTATTATGGAGGCATGTGTATTGTTTAAGTATGAAATATTGATGTCTTAATATGGAGGCATGTGTATTGTTTAAGTATGAAATATTGATGTCTTAATATGGAGGCATGTGTATTGTTTAAGTATGAAATATTGATGTCTTATATGGAGGCATGTGTATTGTTTAAGTATGAAATATTGATGTCTTCATATGGAGGCATGTGTATTTTTTAAGTATGAAATATTGATGTCTTAATATGGAGGCATGTGTATTGTTTAAGTATGAAATATTGATGTCTTAATATGGAGGCATGTGTATTGTTTAAGTATGAAACATTGATGTCTTAATACGGAGGCATGTGTATTTTTTAAGTATGAAATATTGATGTCTTAATATGGAGGCATGTGTATTGTTTAAGTATGAAATATTGATGTCTTAATAGGGAGGCATGTGTATTGTTTAAGTATGAAATATTGATGTCTTAATATGGAGGCATGTGTATTGTTTAAGTATGAAATATTGTTGTCGATATATGGAGGCTGTTTACACACAATACCAGACCAGATCCCAAAGATCAAAGAATATACCTCCAAAGATACGATCATAAACATTTCCATCTGCACTTACAACTTGGTTCTCACCTTAACTCAGCGGTTCTCAACCTGTGGGTCGCGACCCCATATGCTCTACTGTTATGAAGTAAGAAAAAAATTGTGTGGCTGGGGGTCGCCACTACATGAAGAACTGTATTAAAGGGTCGTGGAATTAGGAAGGATGAGAGCCACTGCCTTAACTGAATACAACCAGATTAAAAACCTGTGTGCCCCATCTGCAGACATCGCAGAAACACGTCACTTCTCTCACTGCCCATCACTCGATAATTATCGACCAACAAACCAGGCTACACCAATGCCCCATGAAATGCCTGGGGCTGATGGATCGGAATGATGATGATATGAAGGCATGTGTTTTGATTTAGGATACCTAGAATGGAGATAGTGTATGTGTGGGTGCATGTGTGTAAAACACAGGTTAAGACAGCAAGGGAGTGAAAGATTTTTTAGAGAAATAGAGGGAAGAGAGAGGAGAGATGGAGAGAGGGGGAGAGAGAGAGAGATGGGGAGAGGGAGAGGGTGGGAGAGAGACAGAGGGGAGAGAGATACAGAGAAAATGTTAAAAAGCGAGAGGTTAAATGTATAGAGGAGTAAAAATATGTCCCAGAAATGTGCAGTGTAGGAGCATCATTTGACACAGACTTTTCAGGGGGCCTGTGTGGCTGTTCGAGCCCCCCCCCCCCCGTTACAATTGTGGCCCCTCTTTTAAAAATATGTCCCAGAAATGTGCAGTGTAGGAGCATCATTTTACACAGACTTTTCAGGGGGCCTGGGTGGCTGTTCGAGCCCCCCCCCCCCGTTACAATTGTGGCTCCTATTTAACAGATCGGGTGCCTATACTACAGTTTGGGTTCCCTTGATACATTTCGGGTGCGCCGTTACAGTTCTGGTGCGCCCGCACAGTTCGAGGGCCCACTTTAAACTTCGGGCACCCCTGATACAGTTTGGGGTGCCCCTATTACATTTCGGGTGCCCCTGTAATAGTTAAGGTGTCCCTGTTATAGTTCGGGTGTGCCTGAAATGAATGAAGTTGTTATATATTTCTGTTTCTTTTTTTAAAAAAAGCAACCCTGGACGATCCAAGCGGCCCTCTTTCTCTGATTGGCTGGCTAGAAATTGTGATCAAAATTAAAAAGATCGGACACGCCAGTTGGCAGCACCGATTGAAATCTTACAACTTCTTGGATTCGTTGCATCAGTTTAGTACCACATGCAACAAAACGAACAACTTAAAATCATAAATGTATCATAAATAAATCCATTAACGCACAGTTCAATGCAGATCATGTTTTTGAAACGAACGATTGGATCACGCGTTCGTCTTTTCCCTGACGAATATTGAAGAAATAGAAGAAATGTGAAAAGTGATTGTTTTAATGAAACGAAACAATCTTCAAGGTGCGGGCGATTTTTTTTTTTTCCATTAAAAATAACACACAAAAAAGAACCTGCGCCCGCCTTCGCCTACCTCGTTCTTGTAACAATAAACATCAAAGGCCAATCCTTACAACTCCTCTTCATGCTTTAAACTTGCTCCAGGTCTGACTCAATGAGAGATGGGAGAGGTGGGGAGCCGCTGCCAGAACGGACAATGAAAAAAAAAAAAATGCCACAGTGAGTCATTTAGACAAACAGCGGTGGCAAGGGGGGGGAAAAAAAGGGGGGGGGGGGAG
>CAXITT010000181.1:828567-847688 GCA_964033795.1 Lymnaea stagnalis | reverse complement strand
ATATAAATATATATGTGTATATATATGCCTAAATATATATATATATATATATATATATATATATATATATATATATATATATATATATATATATATATATATATATATATATATATATATATTTTATATATATATATATATATATATATATATAATTTTAATGGTAACTTTAAAAATCAGTTTTCGTGACTAAATCGTCACAAGCACTCCATTTAGTTCAAAAAGTTTATAAATAAGTTGTCTGTTTGTTTGATTGTTGTTTTCAAAAATGTCACGTGACTACGGGCATTTGATAGCTCATCATTTTTACATAGGGAACGGGTTTACTTGTGTAACTGTGTGCCACTAAGCGGCCTTAATTTGCCATACAACGCTGGCACACCACTAGGTCACAGATGGTGAACTTGACAGCAAATTATCCGTCTCTCAACACGCCGACTCTGTGTTGCCAGTGAGGTCATGTCACAAAGGGTCTTTGTCGCTATATGTTGAGTGTGTGTGTACCGTGTCAAACCGAGATCGATGCTGTTGGCCCCGCCCTCCCCACTGATAATGTTAATGACAACCCCTTTGGCCAGTTCTTATTGTATGCCGCGACACGCCCGAGATAACATGGGCGATAAACTAATTTAAAAGTCCAAGTCTTGGCTTGTTTTACATGATTGTTTGAAAGAGACGGATGTCACAGTGAAAACCTATTTATGATTTTTCAACTGAGGCATTCCTCTGTTCGTTCGCGTCACTGAACTGTTAATATTAACAATGGCGAAATATGCTTCCCTTATCTTCTCTAAATCGGCCGAGCCCTACCGGTAGGCCCATATTGTTTTCTTATTTATAACTGGGATAAGCATTGGAGCGCACCTATACTCTACACCAGTTATTTACGGATTGATCAACCAGTTATTGAGGACATAATGTCATACATGTATATTTGTATGTGGCTTAAATATAAATGTAACTGTGTGTATATGCCTAAAACATTAATGGGTTTTTTTATGGCTAAAACATAACAGTATATGTGCATATGGCTAAAACATAACAGTATCTGTGCATATGGCTAAAACATAACAGTATCTGTGCATATGGCTAAAACATAACAGTATCTGTGCATATGGCTAAAACATAACAGTATCTGTGCATATGGCTAAAACATAACAGTATCTGTGCATATGGCTAAAACATAACAGTATCTGTGCATATGGTAATACAAAACGTCTGACATGTAGGTAGGCCTACTCGCAGAGGCGTAGCGAGGGTGTTTGGCGCCCGGGGACATCTGTCCCCCCTCCCTGCCCCCCCCCACCGCTACGCCTCTGCCTACTCGTCTCTGACACTATTTTATAAAGGAATTTTATTTTATAAAAAAAAGAAAAAAACAACAACAAAAAAAGCCAGCTGCTTGCTCCACGTGTCAAGAAAGGAGAACCCTTGGTCTGGTCAATATCACGCGCATCGAGGCAACAGGATATCTTGACAACGTTAATGTATCATGTAAATGATAGCCTGGCTAATTGGTTAAGACTATAAATAATTATAACGTGTGGGTCTATTTAAGTGACGCCAAAAAAACTGAGCGAATAAAATAATCCACAAACTAAAGAAATAAAAGACAGAACTAATTATGGAAACAAACAATAAAATCTGAAAGAAAGCATTGGGGCCACCCTAACTCTGGGGCCACCCTAACCCTGGTGCCACCACTGTAAAATCATATAATCACACACACACACAAGCTATCACCAGTAAAGTCTACCATCATAGGTCTATGATTCATATTCATGTTTGGTTCGGTCTCGGTCCGTTCCCTGACCTCGTATAGAGGTCATAACGACAACAATCTCTACTATACCAACTCAAGACGTGTATTCATAGAAATTAGAGTAGACTCTACGACTAAAATGATATGCGCGCGCAACGTCCCAAAGCAACGAATGCCATATATAGCCTACCATGTTGTTTACCATAATCATGTATCCTTTAACTTGGTACACTTTGTCCCCTAAGATAAGACGGTGATTATAATATACCTACACTATATACACAGAATTTTAACCAAAGTCACTAGGTTTACCGTATGTGTCCAGAGAAAACATCACCATGTTGGAATCAGCCAATGAATGATGTATGATCGATCTTATAACATCCTGGGTAATCCTAGTTTCATATACCCGCGACCAATGCGGCACACTTCTCTCCCCTGACATAGTCAGAGAGTCGTCAGTGATCGATGGATATTTTTAACTTTTTTGGAATACCCGCAGGCGTATTACAAAAAAAAAAAAAAAATACCACCTGAATAAGAATTCCTTTAAATTTTAAAATATAGACTTGAATTACCCGGTACTTGAGAGCAATGTTTCCCCGGCCGCGGTGGGGGCGGAATATTTGAAGATTATTGGGGAGAAGTTGACATTTAGCCTCCGACATTTGACATTCATTTACATTTCAGATTAAATTGGAAAAAAAAAAAAATTAAAAAGAGCTGGGTGAGGAATAATGTTAGGATTGTTTCCCTTATTTCTAGTCCTTTAATCATGTAGACAGCAGTGTTACGCAAACCCATGTGAAGCCGTCACATTTTGGTGCGTTCATTGTTGTTTTGTTGTTGTTTTTTTCAGGTTTTCCCATACTTTGTTTCACTCACTTCCCTTTTTTTTTCTGAATTCCCCAAGCGGATGAAAAACTTGTGAATATATAAATGCATGGGCGACCGCAGGTAGGGGCAAGGTGGGGCACTTGCCCCCCACCCCCCACCCCTGGATTGATTGGATAAAAAATTTGTAGACAAAAAATAGACAAAAAATGTATTAAAATAAAGAGAAAGTAACTAAGCTGATGTCCTGTCCGTTCGTTCACCATACAAATACGCTACAGTCAATTAAAACTATATTAAAACATTACGAAAAAAAATTTTGCCCCCCCCCCCTAGAAAGTTTTCTGCGGGCGCCCATGCATAAATGTGTTGGAAAACACAAGGGACAATGATTGGCTAATGAACAAAAATGTCAAAACGTTTGAGGTCAACTAGCACAGCAGCCCACCAGGCGTGTTTAAAATTGGGCGGGTTCACGTGACAAAGTCACCGCCTCGTTGTTGTGTCTGACGAGGCCAGTAAGAGATACATACATTATATGTACGGTATACGATGTTGTCCAAGGACATCACTGCTGGGATGGGGAAGCGATCTAACATTTCAATTCATATCAGATGGTCAGAGAAAAAATGTAAAAAAATGGAGTCGTTCGTAAATTACGTCACGCTTAGGAGAAAGGGAGGGGGGGGCGAGAATTTGTGACGGGGGAGGGGGTAAAAAAATGTGTGACGTCACCAAAACAAATAGTTTAAGTTTCTAATTTTGCAAAATCCTTATTCCATTAATTTCAAATCTCAAAATGCTTCGATAAAAATTGCTGCTCAGAACCCCGGGGAAAATTCCTGAGAATTTTTTTCAATGAAAGATTCCTCCCTGCTCCAGTTGGACTAAGTTACAATCCATTCGTCGATTCCAATACACCGGATGACAAATCACGTGACGAAAATCACGCTTTTACAACATTGTTCCAATGTATACAAATGTCTCCAAAAAAATACTCCCTATAACTATAACCAGCATTGCCCAAGTATCAAGGACGTCCTCGAGTCGAGAATCTGCAGCAAGTGCAATCTTTTTTTTCGCATCACTAACATTGCTCAATAACCACACAAAAAGTCAGCCGAAAGAAGACACAAAAAGTCAGCCGAAAGAAGACACAAAAAGTCCGCCGAAAGAAGACACAAAAAGTCCGCCGAAAGAAGACACAAAAAGTCAGCCGAAAGAAGACACAAAAAGTCAGCCGAAAGAAGGCCAAAAAATGAAACCTCGCAAATCAACAAACCAAAAATGTAAAGAGCAGAATGAGTTGCTAGCTATCAGTCATGGAAGACCCTGCCGGGTTGGAGACAGCTGAATGGATTGATACGTATAGTGTACAAGATGACAATAGCTACTACATAACTTGAGAACTCTGAGCCGGAATTTTCACAGAATGAACAAATACATCAAATTGTCACCATTGAGCAACATCTTAATCCATTATGGGGCATGTTACAGAATAAACTAAAATCTTAATTTAGTTATGAACATTTTTTGTATGATTTGAATTTTTTTAGGTGTGTCGCGACACTAAAAGGGGTGGGGGGGTGGAGTCTGAAAATCACATAAAAGATCATTTTTTGCATGACGTAATTTACGAACCAGCCCTATATTTTTGAGGCCTTAAGCTTTAGCTTAGTAAACTTATGGGTAAATCCAACGCCGATTAAACCTCTTTAGTTTTATGTGCCAATAGAGTTAGAGAGAGAGAGGCTCAATTCTATTTATAGCAATGATTGTTCAGGTGTTTTATTTTGTTTGATGATGTCGGCCTGTAATTCCAGCAAATCAGGGGAGTGTGGCTGCCATAAGAGTAGGTGGGCAGGAAATTAAATAGTAATACTGGTACCCACCCTACAGAGTGGGCCCTGTGATTGTTTTACCTTTTATACTACTGTTATAAGTTATACTGCGCTATTGGTCATGGAGTAAATCTTTATGAAGCCATACTATTTTTAATAATAAAATTTAAAAAGTTGATCAGAATAGATTTCTTCAAGTCACAAAGATAACATACGGGGGGGGGGGGGGGGTTTGAGAAAAAAAAAAATGGATGAAGACTACGAAGAATAGAATTTAATTGAAGTGTGGGTGAGGGATTGTGTGATGACAAAATAAACAAGCAACATTACAAACTGGGTAGGCTTACATACACACAGTAATTAAAATACACCAGTTGAATTATCAAACAAATGTATTAATAACACTGCTTCCCTTTGCAGACTTTATTAATTTAAAAATAACAACATATTTGAACTTCTTTTAAGCATTCTCTTAAGGAAGTTATTTAAAAAATCTATCTTGACATGAGCAATGAAAAAGAATTGCCATTTAATTCATTTATGGGTTAAATGTATTTACATCAATGTTTCTAATCTCATTCAAAATAATGAGGACAAGTACACAATTTTAAAAAAATTACTGGAAGGATTCAGCCAAGTTGTAATTTGTTCACTCTACCTGGTCTATGAAACATTTCCAGTTTTCCCAACAAGTTCCTTGTAAGTTTAAGGTACCTGAGAATAGTTTGGTAGTATATATATTGTGTGCTGGTCTTAGAGTGGGGGGAAGGGGGTGAAAGTGAAAACTTTAAGCTTTTTAATTACAAAATCTAACCACTAATCGTATTACATAATCTAACCCCTGATTGTATTACATAAACTAACTGCTGATCACATTACATAATCTAACTACTGATCACATTACATAATCTAACCACTGATGTATTCCATAATCTAACTGCTGATCACATTACATAATCTAACCACTGGTCATATTACATAATCTGACTGCTGATAACTTTACATAATCTAAGCACTGATCATATTACATAAACTAACTGCTGATCACATTACATAATCTAACCCCTGATTGTATTACATAAACTAACTGCTGATCACATTACATAATCTAACCACTGATCGTATTACATAATCTAATCCCTGATCACATTACATAATCTAACCACTGATCATATTACATAATCTAACCACTGATCATATTACATAATCTAACCACTGATCATATTACATAATCTAACCACTGATCATATTACATAATCTAACTGCTGATCACATTACATAATCTAACCACTGGTCATATTACATAATCTGACTGCTGTTAACTTTTCATAATCTAACCACTGATCGTATTACATAATCTAACTGCTGATCACATTACATAATCTAAAAATTGAACATATTATATACCATAATCAACCACTGAACATATTACATGGGTAAAACACATCCATCCAACAAATAAAAAGGATACAAAAAAATAAACACAATTTCATCAGCAAATTGATATACAAGTAAAAATGCCCCCCCTCCCCCACCCCCCAAAAAAGCTTACAATCTATTTGAATAATTGATCAGTTGAAAAAAATTAACTGCTTATTGACAAACACTTTTTATTTTCATGATAAAATCTATGGCTTCCCAATAAAGGACAGCAAACGACAAAATCAATTATCTTACAAGTTAGTTCAAATGCCTACAGTAACAATTCATGCCTTTGTAAAGCCTGATGATTCACTTTCCATTTTTATATTTGTGGACAATCAGACAACGCAACTCAAGTGGCTTTTAAAATGCTTATATGAGTCTATTTCCCAATGGGGATTTGGATTTTTGGGAGGAAAAGGGGGGGGGGGGGGGGGTTAATTGTAAATGACAAGAAGTAATTGTAAAGGATAAATTACAACTTAATATTGTTGATTTTTAAAAAAGGGATCATATACAGTTTTCTTTGTTGTTTCGTTGACTAAAACCATTTCCTACAATTATAACAAAACAATGCATGTACCATTCTAGGTGACGACAAAATATCAATGCTAGAATGTGGCCATCAAAGTACCTTTTACTTTATTAAAAACACAAGTCCTTATAATATTGCAGGTCAAGGTAAGCAAAACTATAATAACCATCAAATGTAGGGCGGCTAGTGGTGCACAATGATAAAAAAAGAAAAAAAATCTTGGCTTGCATTGTTGTAATTTGACAAATGATCCCAACACATACTCAAAGGCTATTGTGCAAAGACTGCACAGTGCAATATGGAAAAAAAATACCATTTTGATCTTTGCTCTCCAAATAAAAGTGAGAAAATTAAAATGCTCAAAATATATTGGAATGCTACATAAAAAATAAATGTAAAGAAATAAAATATATTAGGTATATAAGTCTCTTATTTGACAATTAATTACCTTTGTTCAAAATATACAGACATAATCCTTTTAATTAATGACGCCATACACATGTCATAATCAAATTTATTTAAAAAATCAGAAAAAATGTATATACATTATACAAGTATATTTAGATAAATATAATGATGGACGACTCATTAATAGATATAGCTTTTATCTTGCAATAAACCAACATTGATTAAAGCTATACAAATGTGTACACATACAAAAATTCTGACTTCAACTATCAGTTGAATAAAATAAGAATGTTGTTAAACCCTTCAGGGCAACAAAAAAATGCAAAGGGGTCATCAACCAAATGCAAATAAATTGTGTGCATTAAAATGTACACAACACATAGTTATATACACACCCTGCAAGCTGTTGGGAATTTCTTTGGGCAAGAGTCTCTAGTCAGATAAATATTCAGTGACGGGATTCAGCCGGTTGGACTGAAACATTGTCAAATTTTTTAGCAGAGATAAGCAAAGTATTATTTAATATTTTTACATTTATATTCAAAACTCTTTTCTTTTAACAATTACATGATCAAGTTTTCTTTAACCCCTTTGTTTGGTTCTTATTTAAGTATTAGCTGCATAAAATAATAAAATATTTTCCGTAAGTGGTTTTTTCTTTTTTTTTTTAAAGTCCTTAACTTTAGGGAGGCAAAATAATTGCTAAATTATATTAATATATACCGGGTAACAACCATTATATGCAATCTGACCATTTTAATTTGTTACACTATTCTCACCATTACGGTACTGTAACTCATTTTGTTTAATAATAACCGCACAGTAACAGAAGCATATTCCTTTTTACTTCAAAACAACACTAGGCACCAAATCAATCAGTTGTGGCAAATGTGATCTAACCTACAAGTAAAGTGATGATAAAGTGCTCTCAAATAACCTTTCTTCCTCAAGGGCCTCTCCCTGAGAAGTGAGTTTGATAAAGTAGTTGGCAGAGCATACCATTGGTTTATATGAGAAATTTAAGGGAACAGAAATATAATACACGGTATGCACAAGTTTCTCTAATGGTAGTTTTTCAAGTGGAGGCATTTTTCAACAGCTGACTGCCAACTGGGGAACACGTGTCTTTCAACTCCTGTTAAATGTAATAGAGGGAAATGAACAATCATTTTAAAAAATGTAATGCATTTCTTAATTTTATGGCTCATAAAAATAAATGCGACAGTTCAGAGATTAAACTCTGATTTTTTGGATTCTTTTCCTCCAGGGTTATGTGCACGGGTGTATTCACCAAAGAACATTTTTTTAAACAATTGGTTTTTCATCTTGAATAGCACAACAAATGCAATCATCAGCACAATGACAAGAATTACAACAATAATATATACATAACTACAGTCATTTTCATTATCATGTTTAAGCGATTGCATTAGACTTTCTTCAGTCCCACTGTGATCTGTGGCTATGACTTGAAACATCTGTTTCGGTTCTTGTGAGAAATTCTTTCCGGTGCGTTCTAAAATAAGAACAAGTGAGTCTATTGAGCCATTTGCACACCAGGCATGAGTTTCTTTAGCCTTAGCATCATCCCATTTCAGCTGGTATATAATATATTCTGCTGCAAGTTTAAATTCCTTGGACACAGACAAATTCCAATCCCTGCTGTATTTTACACTCTCCATTGGAGTGTAAAGGAAACAAATACTTGTGTTTCTACCCGTTTCTTTTTCAAATCGCAAACCACATTTGTCTACAGTGACATGCTTGGCCTCATTTTGTCTGTTGTAAACACTCACCCAACTATTATGAAGGTGGTAAGTAACAGAGCAGTAGTAATCATCATCCATGTACAGCCTACGATCTTTACTCTCTATGTCAATAATATGGAAATTTATCCAAATATTCTGGATATTCACCTTGATGTTCTTATTTTTTCTTCGGAGATACAGTGTGATATAAGATGACTGTGTGCAGTGCTCCCTATAGTTCCATACGCTTGGGTAATACTCTAGGGTAAAAATATTTTCAGCAGTATCCCCGAAACCATCATATGCTTGAAATTCAACATTGCTGTCTTTGATCATACTCAGTTCACCTTCTTGGACGATACAGAGCTGACCATTCACATTCTGTGCGTGAAAAACAACTTCGCAGTCACGGAAAGTGCTTGTCTCTGTATCAGGGCTCACATCAGCTCTCACCAGGTAGGTTTTCTCTAGAGTTACTTCAAGTGTTTTGTCACAGTGAAGATGTGAATTTAAATAAATTTCAATGCTTTTTGAAGGAACCAGTGCCAGATAAATGAGATATAGTTGCAATGTCCACGTCTTCATTTTTACTTTCTGCTAATGATACTCATAGATTGCTCCACTGAGGGCTCACAGGTCATTAAGTTTCTGGAAAATAATAAAAGATTTTTAAAAAATAGTTATGCATCTTTAATAAAAATAATATTTTAAAAAAATTTTTTAAAGACTTTTGTAGACAAGTTTAAATGCACTAAAACTAAAACAAAAAAGTAGAAAATAGTTTTCTTAAAATTTGTTACACAAAGAAATTATGTGCAGAAGGGTAGTTAGGCACTCTATGAAGCAAAAGGATTCTAATTAAAAGAAGAAACTTATATTTAAATGTTTTTTCTTTTAATTTTAAAAATATTTTCTGCACAGACTTTATTTCCGTACAAAATTTGTTTAAAGGTTTTTAAAATATTTTTTTAAATTTCTACTTTATAGTATACAAATTTTAATCTGCAAATTATCCACAAAAGAAGTATTTTTTTAAAACAGCCAATGCTTACAAAATCCTTTACCCAGGCTGAAAACTAAAAAGTAGAACTTAACTACCGCCTGCCGACTTCATCAGAATCTAATTGTGCAAATGCTCTGCCCCAACACTTTCCTCCATCAAATAATCTTACAGCTAGGACAATTTAAGCTTTTTTTAATATAAGTTAGATGACACAGTAATTTCAATGTGACCATAAAGCTTTTATTATGGCTTTGTATTTAAATGTAATTACTGTGATTGTTTAATTAACTTTTTCAAATTCTTTAGGTAACTTTTATTATTGTTAGTTAAATATACACTACAGCAACCATATTCTGAGGAGACATTTACAAAACATTGCTGAACAAAACATACACAACACATGAATTACAATTTTTTTTAATGGAAAATATGATCTTATAAGGAGGTGACAGTACAATGAAAACAGAGGTCAAAAATTTTATTTTCTTAAAGTGACAATTATTAAACTTATAAAGCTATCATTCTGAAATTTTTAGTAGAAACATATAGTGTCCATTTGACAGTAAAGTATTTTATAAATATAAAAAAATTTAATTTACAGTTTACATCAAGATTTTACAAATTAATATAAGGGACCTTGCAGAGCTGGAGCTCTGGAGTAGGGTATTTTTTCCTAAGGGAGGATTTTTGCTAGAGCTGTTAAAATTTTTACGGCCACAAGCTCAACTTTTAAAATTTTGTTTAAAAATTAATCTATTAAAATTGATGCCCTATTCTTCTACCATCTATGTTGTCCCACTCGTTTACAAATATGTTGCTCCACTCTACTACAGCTAAGTTGCTCGTACTAAGGTCTAAGGTACATGCATTTCTATTGCCTGGTTAATAAGATGGGTTATTGACAATAATAAACACATTTCTTTCAATACTTAGTATCCCTCTCAGCATTCCCTACCTCTTTTAAATTTTCAGGAGATTGGAACGAAGCTGACTAAAATTTGTTCGGCACGGAGCTGGGCAAAGAAAAAAGCCTGCTCAAAATCCCTGGAACCATAGCTGATACATTTGTACATTACATACATAATTTTGAAACAAATAAAGCTAGCATTGCACTGAAATTTTCAGAAGTATTGGATTGAGTCAATATGAACGTAAGAGTAAGAGCAACATAGAAACATAGCTAATTGCATTTTTAAATATACAATATGCCATTTAAATGAATTAAGCTGATTTAATAAAATTCTCAGCGCAAATAGATATTGTTCATAAGAACACATCATCTTTAAAGTAATCTTCTGGGGAGCAACCTTCCCAACCCTTCCCCCAATTTCAATTAAAAAATAAGAAATAAAATAGTAATAGTATATTTATATGGGGATGGGCCACCCCTTCTTTTTTCAAGACAAAATTACAAAATGAGAAGAAAAAAAGCTATCAGTTCAGGCTATCAAATAAATTCTGTGCTAAAAGTATAATTCGAATTTTTTTTGACAAATGGAACTATGGCCAGTAGTTGACTGGGTAACCTCCATGACTTTTAAACTTAAACCCCTGGAGTGTAAGTAGTGTAACTGTAAGACACCTCCGGCCCTGTCACTAACTGCATTGGGCCCAAAATTGACCTTCGTTTTATTAGTATCATATAGGCCCTAATATCATAATAATATATGGTTATGAATTATCAAAACAATATATCATAATATCTCAAACATTGATCATCGAAATAATTAAATATTTCATTCATTGTTCAATATGATTGTTATTAAATAATTAAACTGATTTTGTCATGAGTCATAGATCTAGTCATTTTCATTTTAATGAAATTTTGCACCACTTACATTATTAGGCCTACTGCATTTTTTTTATATTTTAACTCTATTAAATTACCAACACTTGAAATTCTTTTAATTGTGAAACACTTGATTCCAGTAGATTTGGTTTAATTTATAATTAAAGAACGCGCGGTCCTAACCAGCAACGTTAAATTCTCCTGTGCACGGAATAACACAGTAACACAGTTAGGTTAGGGCCTACCGTAGCCTACCCACTTCCGGTAACTATGTTTACGGTTAACTGATAAATGATCAAAACGAAAGTTTCCCAAAGACCAAGTAATTAGGCACAAGCCAAAAGTAACCGTAATGAAAAAAAAAATTCTTAAACAACGTTTTTCGTATAAATTCTTTATATGCATTTAAACAAAAAATCATTTATGTGACTGTAGCAACAGATCTTTGGTATGGAAATGGTTTGGTATGGAAATGGTTTGGGGTGTATCAAACTTCGTGCTTGTCAAACCTAAAAGACTAATTAATATAATTGGCTAATATTTAAAAAAAATATTTTTCGTGTTTAACGAAAATAAGGAACATCGTTTTTATTCAGTCTTTTTAGTCAATTCTCTGCATTACACTTATTAGCAAAAGACATAACATATAATAAACAACAAACAGCATCATCCCCAATACCCAAAATACGTCACAAATACAAAGCACACAATTAATCTCCACACCAAAACACCCACCAAATGAAAAAATAATTTTTATCCCCAAAACACCCCCCAAATGAAAAAAAATTTTTTATCCCCCCCCCCCCCACTTTTGAAAAGCAGGCTAAGCTGATTTTTAGGAGTTGGGGTGGGGCTAAAATTTTTAGAGAATGTGTTGTCATTAGCAACGAGTCTACTTGGCAAGTTTCAGGTCGATAGAATGACGGAAAGTGGGTCAGTTAGCATTCCCTTGAAAAACTTATTATTGGCGGTTAGGGGTGTGGTGGAGCTGAAAATGTGAAATATTTCTTTTTTCATCGGCAACTAGTCTGTGCCAAGTTTCAGCTCGATATGGTGACGGGAAGTTGGTCAGTTAGCCTTCCGAAGAGTGTTCCACCACAATGAAAGAAAGAAACACGAATAAAAGCGAAGTTAATATTATATAAAGGATTTTTTAAAGACTGACAATGTTTCCTTTTTATCTGTAAATGTATTTCTCCTGAAAGAAACTAACATACACACTATAAGCGTGTTGATTTACCTAAGTATGTTCATATTATAGCAAGGGTCTCAAACTCAAATCATCCGGGGGCCGCAGGAGGTAGAGTCTGAGTGAGACTGGGCCGCATCAACAAAAAAAAAAAAAAAAAAAAAGACAAATTCAATAAAGTACACCCCCCACAAACTCCTCAGCCTTTATAAATAAAAAAAAAAAAAAAATATTTACCTAAGTATGTTCATATTATAGCAAGGGTCTCAAACTCAAATCATCCGGGGGCCGCAGGAGGTAGAGTCTGAGTGAGACTGGGCCGCAACAACAAAAAAAAAAAAGCGATGACAAATTCAATAAAGTACAGCTGTTACAATCTCCTCAACCTTTATAAATAAAAAAAATAATAAAAATTAAGGTTTCTCAAGAACTAGGCTTCACTTTCTTTCGTTTTCTCCTAGTTGCCATAAACCTGGTAGCGCTTCTTCTTACACAGCTGAGCAACGTTTGGCTTGAGTGAGGAAGCAACTGAGACCTTCAGTATAGCTTGAAGATGCTTATCAATAAGTTTGGCCCTGAACTTTGACTTGTTAAATTTCATAGTGGGAAAAGAGCTTTTCACACAGATAGGTACTACCAAAAAGGCACATGATCCGCTGGAGCAGCCTGGAAACCTCAGTGAGGGTGGAGGGCAATGCTCTCATAAATTGTCCAAGCTTGTCTGTTTCTCCATTTACTCCCTGAACTTAAAATGGCACTGAAGACCAATCAGCTCAAATTTGAAGCGCAAGTGGGGGGAGGTGGGGCGCATCTTCCACTATAAAGGAGAAAGGATCAGCAGAAGGTTGAAAAGTGACTCTTTGTGTTTTAAAGTCTAAAAACATGTGATCAAATTCTTCCGTTAGCTTTGCAATGCCATCAATATACTCACTACTGAATGGTGTTCCCGAATCCATGGGTATTTTTCATGTTGGGAAATGGCAGAGGTTTCTTTAAGAACCATAACACAAGTTTTGTACCGAATGCCCTGACATTGTCATATAGGCAACACTGACAAGTCTTGTAACTTCTTGTTGAGTACATTCAGCTCCAGTGTAATGTCAACAAGAAAAGCCAAGTCTATGAGCCATTTGGGATCACTTAGTACAGGAAAAACCACCTCATCCTTCTTCATGAAGGCTGAAGATGCTTATAAAATGTGTTCAGACAGTAGGCAGGAACAGGCAATATTTATGAATTATTAATGTGAAGAATGAATTTTGATTTTTTTTTTATCGTAGAAAAGGACTTTTTGACTAGCCCTATTTTGAAATGGAACCAAGCTCACATGCTCGGAATTTCCCTAACTCGTTAACAGTAGGGGCAATTTTAATAGGGATTCTTTGATATTGATATTTGATTTACACAATTATGGTTGGGCATTACCCACTAACTGACATTTTAAACTTTTCTCAAAACCACACTTTGACCATGTTTGTCTCATAAAATGCTACAAAAGAAATACTTTTAGTCCAGTTTTGAAACGGTTTTTACCATTATAATCAACGTCTAATTCTATACAAATATAATAAAAATCAGAATTAGACTAGTCGGTGAGATTAGACTGAAACCGTCGCGAAGGATTACAAGAATGGGAAAAACTCGCGGGCCGCATGACACTAAACTTTGCTGTCGTGTGGCGGGCCGCAAAATATCGTCTTGTGGGCCGCGAGTTTGAGACTCGTGTACTAGAGTGTTCACCGTCTCGATGTAGACAGTGTTCGTATCGGATATCAATATAATTGAACTGAATAATAGTTGCTGCAGAAACCAGCAAAATGAAAATGTTTTCTCCCATAACGCACAGTTCTTGGCGGATCTTCACGTCTCCTCTCCCCCCCCCCCCCCNCTTGTTACTCTTAACTTGTAAGGGCCATCCAATATTACGCCATGCATGTTGTTTGTTGTTTTGTGCGTGGGGGGTGGGCTTCGGGGGGGGGGGGTGCGAGTATCATGATATTGTGACGATCTTATTATATGGGTGTCTAACATGTGTGAAAAAATAGAGTCATTTATCATCATCATTGTTTGTCCTTTGAGTTCCTTGTAGAGCAGAGGCTCTCTGTCAAAGCATGCTACTCTTCATGGTCTCCCCTGCTCTTTCCTGTTCTCTCAGTCTCAACCAGCACACTTCGCTTCCATGTCCTTTTGAGCCTTCCTCTGTGTCATTTGCCCGGGGCCTGGGGGTTCCATTCTAGAGACTGTCTAGCTCCGTTGTTAGTGTCTTATCCATCTCCATATTCTTTCCAGGATTTGTTTCTCTATTGTTTTCTATCCAAACATCTCCCACAACTTGATGTCTTCAACCTTATCACATCAATGAGTTTTCAATATATTTCTCAGGCATCTGTTGATGAAGGTCTGGATTATGTTTGTGACAGTTTCTGTCTTCACCATGTTTCAGACAATAGGACAGCTTTCACATTGAAGTTTAATATTCTTATTTAGTTTGGATGGAGATATAGGATGATTTCCAGACGGGTTTTAGGCTGGCATATATGCCTGTAATGCTAAAGTTATATGGCGTTTGATGTCTTCGTCTATTCCGCCAGACACATTGACCACACATATTATATAGCATGAAGCTATCGACTTGATCTATGTTTCTATTCTCTCGTTTTATGTCGCCATCTTGTTTGTGGTTTATTTTTTTATAGTATTTTTTTTTCTGGTGATTTATTTTAAGCTCCACTCTTTCTTTTTTACAGACTGGTTCAAAGGTGGGATCTTCTCTTGTATGTCTTGAAGTCTGTGCGATAGTATGGCTATACAGGCGAGTAATCACAATCTGTACCGAGTAAGGTCTTCAGCCTTTAGCAGAATTCTTCTCAACAGAATTAAAGAAGCATATGATGACCACTTGAGGGGGAAACAGGGCGGGTTTATAAGACAGTAGTTATGTCTATGTTTTCTTCAGCTTCACACAGTTTTAGTACAGCAAATCGGTTTTTTTTTAAGGGTTAGCTGTACGTCGTGTTTTATCTGTGTGTTATGGAGTTTGTCTAGGTCAAATCTGGAAATGGCTCTCTGGTTTGTTTTTCGTCGGCGTGGTTTGCGAATTTTTTTTTTTTTAGCTTGACCACCACCCGATGGTGGTCTCACCCACTATATTGTCCTCTTTTGGGTTCGTAAGTCTTGTAATATGCTTCTCCAGTTTCGGCATATAGTAATGTGGTGAATTCGGTTGTCTCTGTGTCTCTGTTTAATTGTCTGGTGAGACCCATGTCGCTTTGTTTAATTGTCTGGTGAGACCCATGTCGCTTTGTTTAATTGTCTGGTGAGACCCATGTCGCTTTGTTTAATTGTCTGGTGAGACCCATGTCGCTTTGTTTAATTGTCTGGTGAGACCCATGTCGCTTTGTTTAATTGTCTGGTGAGACCCATGTCGCTTTGTTTAATTGTCTGGTGAGACCCATGTCGCTTTGTTTAATTGTCTGGTGAGACTCATGTCGCTTTGTTTAATTGTCTGGTGAGACCCATGTCGCTTTGTTTAATTGTCTGGTGAGACCCATGTCTCTTTGTTTAATTGTCTGGTGAGACCCATGTCGCTTTGTTTTATTGTCTGGTGAGACCCATGTCGCTTTGTTTTATTGTCTGGTGAGACCCATGTCGCTTTGTTTTATTGTCTGGTGAGACCCATGTCACTTTGTTTAATTGTCTGGTGAGACCCATGTCGCTTTGTTTAATTGTCTGGTGAGACCCATGTGTCGCTTTTTGGAATAGTGTGTGCTTCCTCCTATCACCATTTCATGGAATGTACAAAAGCCGGGAAAAATCTCTCCATTCTCATTCCTGTTGCCCAGTCCATGTGTGTCCAGGTTGCCCAGTCCAAGCGTGTCTACATTGCCCAGTCCATGTGTGTCCACGTTGTCCAGTCCAAGCGTGTCTATATTGCCCAGTCCATGTGTGTCCATGTTGCCCAGTCCAAGCGTGTCCATGTTGCCCAGTCCATGTGCGTCCATGTTGCCCAGTCCAAGCGTGCCCATGTTGCCCAGTCCATGTGTGTCCATGTTGCCCAGTCCAAGCGTGACCATGTTGCCCAGTCCATGTGTGTCCGAGTTGCCCCGTCCGTGATTCCATGATTGCGTTCTCTCTAAATTTGTTGTCAGTTCCAACTCTATCATTCGTGTCTTACATGAGGATCAACATATCTCTTTTAGGTACTTTCGCCTGACTGTAGTCTAGTTTCGCCTGATTGTAGTCTTGTTTCACCTGACTGAAGTCTAGTTTCGCCTGATCGTAGTCTAGTTTCGCCGAAAGTGTTCCATCGCACTTCACTTAGACCCTTAGATTTGCCGTTTATAGGCTGCCATCTCTTTAGCGAACTATGCGCATCTACTTTCGTCTTTCTGGATTCTTTCGACTTTCCAATCAAAGCTTCATGGATTTCCTTTACGGAGCCCTGTTCTCACCTCTGACTAGGTTTTGTAGATGTGGTTTATCTTTGGTTTCTGCAACATGTGGTGCTTTCTACGGACAGGTTGTTAGTCAATCCCACAACTCCAGGGGTTGAGGTAGGAAGAAGGGAGGAGGGGGAAGATGCTCCTTTAGTCTAGTCCCTTTCCCAAAAGACCAGCCAGTTTCGTAGAGAAGGAGGTATGGCGGGATTTTCTTCCAAAGGAAAAATACAGAGATTTCTCGTGGCAGGGGTGGCAAAAATCTTGTTCCGCTCTGATTTAAAATAACTCTAGCTACAAAAAGTATCTTAAGAATGTTGTGGGTGGTTTGGGGGGGGGGTGTGCGTGCAGAGTAGGTGGTCCACCCCGGGCGGCCATTTTTTTCTTTTCATCAAGGATTAGCATTTTCGGCCAATTGTAGAGTCTTCTTTACAAGAATGTCATTTCAAGCTTTTTATTTTTATTTTTTAACCGGGTTGTTCATTTGTTTATTACTGGAGGTGCCGCAGTAAATCTTAATTTAAATAAAACGTGCAAATTCAAGTGAGGGGGTTGTCAAACCCTGCCCTACCCAAATGACATCCCTGCTTTTTCGTGGAAGGGGTGGCATAAAGCTTGGCCTGCCCGAGCGATACTAATAATTGAACTTAATAGTTCGTAATTTTTCTCCTACTCCACCACGCCACTGCGCCCCCAAACAAAGGAATTCTTTGCCACTACACATCCGCAATATACCAACCACACAGGCCTTCAAAACTGCACTCAAAGCACATCTTTTTAAACTATACTAATTTACTACCCTGACTGATTCCCCTCCTCTGACAGATAAACGTTCCTGCTGGCTGCCGTCCATGGTTTGCCTTGTAAAATTTCTGGGGTGGGGTGGGTGAATAGGATTTTTTTTTTATTTGGGGGGGGGGGGGTTGTTTTTTTGTGTGGTTACATGCTGTTCTTTTTTTCATAAATGGATTTTATTTTAGTGCCATGTTTATATCTCTTTTTCTAATATTTTTATGTACAGCGCGGAGAGACCAGCCCTACTAGGTGATTTTTTTTTTATTTGGGGGGGGGGGGTTGTTTTTTTGTGTGGTTACATGCTGTTCTTTATTTCATAAATGGATTTTATTTTAGTGCCATGATTATATCTCTTTTGCTAATATTTTTATGTACAGCGCGGTGAGACCAGCCCTACTAGGCTGGGGTACCACGCTATATAAAATATACGGTATACGTCCACTAATTATTATTATTATTATTATATGAAAATAATATTTCATTTATTATATTTTAAATCTAATAAAGTTTTTATTTTTATTTAATAAATGGTTAAGTGTTTTGTATTCAAGATCAAGCGTGTATCTAAGTTATTTACAAAACTGATTCAATTTTAATTAAATTTTAAAGAAACGATATACTTTTTAAAAAAAATTGTATTGTTTCTTTCTCAAAGCTCTTAATTTTTAAGTTCAAGTGGAAAAGAAACATGAAAAACATGGCTATCGTTGCAAAGAAAAACGAAAAGTTATTAGTAAGTATGTTAGTTACAGGCCTAACACTAACATTATTACAATTTACCTATACTATGTCTTTGCTACACTTTAGGCTACACATTGATAGACCGTCTCCTCCAATTAATAATTATTACTTTTATTACTCTTGTGGACTATTTCTAGTCAAAATAGTAACTCTGCTCTCTGAACTATAATATAATAAAATTAAATTATAATATAATAATAATATAAATTATAGTAATAGTATTATATTATTATAGTATATAAAATTATATAATATAATATATATAGAATATTGAATATAGTCTATAATTTATAATATAACTTTTTAATTATTAGCTATAAAATGACTATATTCAGTATCAGTTTGACTATAACTATAATTTCTATAACTATAGTGAGTGGCTATAACTTATAATAGGTATAAATAGTAATATTTATTTAAAAAATTATAGAGTAGGCCCTATAGTAGAGGGTAAATGTGAATTAGTAGACTATTGATTGACTATAGACCACTCATACTAGTGTAGTGTAGTAGTGTAGTTAGTTAAGTTAGTAATAGTAGTCTAAGGCTAAGGGCCATCCTTCCATTTCCATAAATGGTGTGGGGGGGGGGGGGGGGGGTTGTCACATTTTGTGACAA
>CAXITT010000181.1:764402-828336 GCA_964033795.1 Lymnaea stagnalis | reverse complement strand
GGGGGGGGGGGGGTTCAGGCCATGTGTGACGTCACACTTTATTTTTAACAATTTTATTTCTAATTTATTTTTTTTTTTTTTATTAGAATTTAATAGCTTTAAAAATAATTTTCAAAAATTTGGTGAAACATTTGAATTAGTTTTATGTCAAAATAGCATGAAATGTGTATCTCCTGAATGTGTTGTTCAGGATTGGTCTCGTTAGGAGCGCTAGTATGCTGTTGCGAAGCCTTGTTTTATGTATAGCTTTGCTTTCTGCATGCCGGAAGTATTATTATTTCTATATTTTCCGCTGCATAGGCTTTGTGAATGGTTATAGTTTGTTAACTATTTGTATTACAGTTTTCTAATTTTACTTGTCACAAAATGGTTAAATGACTAAATTACTTTTTCTACAGTGGTTTGATGTTTACTCATAAAAGCCTGGGGCTCACGAACTTCTGATTGGGTAAGTCAGTCATTAATATTTTTAAGGAAGGAGCCCCTTCAATAATTTTGGTTTTCACTGAGTCAATGGAAATACTGTTAATACCATAGGCATGGTATAAAATGAATTTCAATATTACTCAAACGAAAGGTCCTCACTCCGGAATCATTCTGTTTAATTTCATTGCTAATAATAATTCTTGTAACGCTGCGTTCAATAAAAGGAGAGCAAAATAAAATTCCCAGAAGTTAGCACAGATTGGGATTTTTATAAAGTGTGTACATGAATGTATATTTTGTTAAGTAACTTAAGTAGATTGGAAGTTCGTTCATTGCCGTCGCCATTGTTTGGCAGGTTTTTCTAGTGGTATATATTAAAATGAGATAAAACATAATGTATTTTAACATGAATGTTTTAAATGCAGCCTTATATGGATACAATTTTACTGAATGGAAATAACAGCTAAGCATGTCTGCTCTATGGTTAACAGTTAAATTATGTCCTTGTAACATTTAAGTTATAATTTATTTCCCTTAACACAAAGAGTACCCAGGAGTTACAACATTTTTAAAGTGAAGAACCATTTTTTTAAATTGTATCTTGTAAGAAAATATTTGCTCAATTTAAAAAAGTAATTTTAAAAAAAACATAAAATTAAATTAATGAAATTACTCTTTCCCTATTGTTGCGACTAAATGCCTCATATAGGGGGTCATGATGGATGCTCCAACTGCATACCAGCGCATCCTGACACATGTCTCTCATTGTTTTTTTTAATATAGCAATGAAATCATGCATCCCTGTGTTTTCTGGTGAACATGTGATTCTATGTGATTTCAATAAAGAAAGCTGAAATTTTAAAATCCTTTTTTCCTTTAATCTATGTGCTCTTTGATATAGTGTGTCCTATATCACTATATCTGGCACATTTTGGTCTTGCACACATTGCCCTGTTGTGTATATATTATAATACTGGCTTTATAATTAGAAAGAAAGACTAAAAAGCGTATGTAATTGGTACATAGGGCATGTGCTGTTAACATTTTTGACAGCCCTGGTCACAATTTATCCCCCCGCTATGTTTACAAGTGCTGTAAATTAAAAAAATTCCCACTTAGTATACAAGTAAAGAAGTTATTCTTTTAAAAGACAATACACACTTGAGAGCATTCCAATAATTTATTTTCTTTGAAATTGGTGGTAATTTTAAAAATCTACTTTAACTTAAATGCTCATATTGTCCTACATTTCTGATTGATTGGAAGTTAAAAAAAACAAAACACAAGATTGGGTCAACGCTTTAACCTTATATTTTGACATTAGTTGGGCCATCGCAGTTTTATAAATATTTTTTATTTAAATTTATCTGTTGTTTATTATTGTATTGTAACGTCGTTGCATTGTCTTTATCAAGCCTAAACTTATCTTGTTACACTATTTATAGACTTCATACTGCTTGAACGCAGTCCGTTATATATGTTTCAGTTTTATAAAAGCATAAAAGATATGCATTCAGCTTTCAAAAAAATAAAAGCAACAAACCCAGTGAAGAAAAAGTGAACCATCATTCACAGTCTCTAAATACTTTTGTATGAGACAGAATTTTAAAAGGTTTTTAGTTTCTAGTTTAAATGTATTGGTCTGTAACTGCTTGAATAGGTCTAGATTAAACCCTGGATGCTAATTTGAAACATCAGAAGTGGAGCATCAAAAACATTAATCACTAAATGCATTGACTTTCACAGCTGTGACACTTACTAAATGTTATTCAGGCTAATGTGTCACAGGCAGCCATATCAACAAACAAAATTCAGCACAATGTGTACAAGACTAAGTGTTGGATGAAGAGTCAAAATAAGCTCAGATAAATGCTGTTTCAATATGTCTAATTATTATTGTTAGAATGAAGTCTGTTTTGGGTTTTCAGGTGTGAGGGTATTTTTGTCAATTGAACAGCTTGTCGGATTAGTTGTTATTAATATTATCACAAGCCATCTGCAATGAATACGCTTTGGACATACTTCTAGCTATTCACAAAGTGTTATTAAGTTTCTATAATGGAAAATAAAAGTGATATTTCACTTACTAAAATTGAAAATCCTATCAAGAAGTCCAAGTTTGGAAAATGGCTGGTGAGTATCAAATAAAAAAAACCCAATAAACTGCAGAGCCATTTATAACCAGATAACTGACACCTCCAGTATCGATGTAAACAATGTATGCATGACTAATATTAACTATAGATTAGCATATCATGTGTCTATTTCGTTCTCTCCAATTACTTTTTATTAAGTTACAAAATAAAATTATTTTGCTGTAACATTTTTCTCCTGATGCAAGTGTATAATGTCTAGATCAGGGGTGTCAAACTTAAAATGGTGTGCATAACTTAATCAAGAGAACATAATGAACCAATAACGGAAACAAAAATATTCAGAGTGATGTACAATTTCATATTACTTTTTTCAAACGATCATAAATATTATACATCTAATAATGGCATTTTGAAACGAAAATATCACATTTTATTATCACCCTGTTTTGTTTGTTTTTTTCATTCCTGGTCCTGGTCTTGATGTAAAATAAAATACTAAAAATATTTGCCCCTAAAGCTATAATGTTTTGTTTGTTTGTTTTTTCCAATAATTTATGAAGGGTTTTCAAGATATCTTTCTCTGCATTTTTAGGCACAAAAGAAGCTACTAAAACACTTCTGTACTATATTTCTTTTTTTTTTCTTCTTTTCTTTCCCTCTTAAAAAAAACACCTTTTTTCATGTCTTAAAAAAATGTTTTCAAAGGACGAAAGAAAGAAACAGAAGAAACAGTTTGCTGAGTTACAAACCAAGCCAGAAGAACTGTCCAGGGAGAAGACAGTCAAAATGGATATGTTAAATCGACTTAAAAGTGCAGTGACCAGTGTGATACCTGGAAATCCTTTAGGTAGAGATTTTGACATAAATGGTCAAGTGGCCAGTGCTGGCCCGAGTCTTCAATGGAAAGTATTTTCTGCCATTAAGAAAAGCACTAAGGAGGTAAGCAGCAGTGTTGAATTGGCTGTCATGCCTTCATTTGTTTGTATTGCTGTTAGACATTGATGTGCATGTATTTTTTTTTAACTTTATGTTTTAAGTGTCTGAGACAAAACAGTTTGTGAATCCTGTTTATATATAGTGTTAGGGGCATGATGAAGTGTGTTGAAGACCATTTAATATAATATTCAACCATTGCAAACTGGTTCAGTTTTATAATAATGTTTGGTGTGTTTGATATATCAGTTTTAATGTATACTGTGGCTTTCTTTTCTAATTCCTTTCTTAACACATGTACCTATTAACTGCATATGTTTTCTTTATTTCACATTTAATTATAATTGGAATCTATTCCATCTTTCTACTTAGTTGTATAAACAAAAGTGTTTGTTGCTAATTTGGTTAGTTATGATTAAGCATCCTTCTATTCTTCTCTCCCCCCCCCCCCCCCCACACNCCCCCCCCCCCAGGAAGCTTCAGTGTTTTTGTTTGAAAAGAAGAGTGTTGACAGATTTCACAAGAGGGACCGAGAAGTTATAATAGAATCCTTGCGTAAAGGAGTTCAGACCCTGACCAAGTTGAGGCATCCTAAAATTCTGTCAGTTATCCATCCTCTAGAAGAGACTCGGTAAGCTCCTGATGCATTATTCAGATCATTACTGAAGTCATAATCTTCTTCTTCTATATCTTAATGACTATTCAAGGCTGGAGTGGGTATCAGTTTCATCACCACCACCAGAAGAGTTTTTATTAGCTGGAGGAAATTGTTCTTATCCAAAAAACATTTTCTAATTGGTTATAAATTATTTCTCACCATATTATCTCTCATGGTTATATAAATATTAAGATACCCAGTATTTTTCAATAGGCTTTTAATTTTAATAGTTCACAGTTGCAGCTGTTTGTAACACAGTTATGGAGCTGTTTTGTGACATACCTAACCTAGATAACATATGAGATTTTTATCCATTTTAATATAAAGGCATCCCCTATCACAGCCGGGGAGGCAGTCTGAATCTTGTTATGGTAACAAGAGAACTATAATCAAACAAAAAATCAAATTTGTCAAGAGCCATAAACATTTTTGGATTGGTGGGTTGTAACAGTGTGTAAAATGAATAATTTGAAAAATATAAAGTAAATATTAATTAGCACACTATGATGCTGGGATGGCCAGTTGGGTAGCTTCCCAAAGATGCACTACCCCCACTGTTGGTTCTTGTCATCAAGTTGCTCACATCCATTTAAATTTGTTTTCCCCATCAGTGAGGCCCTGGCCTTTGCCACAGAACCGGTGTTTGCCAGTTTGGCCAATGTTTTAGGATCTCATGAAAATTTGAGTGGTGGTGCTAAATTCTTGGCAGATTTTCAACTGTATGAGGTTGAAATAAAGCATGGATTGTTGCAGGTTTGTTTTCTATTGTTTGACTTTATCCTTTCCTTCAGGTTGGTGTTAGGAAATCTTGATGCAAATTTAAAAAAATATATATATTTTTCATTTAATTTTTCAAAGTTTAAAAAATAACTTTTAAATAATTTATTCCTTAATAGGAACTGGTCTAAAATGTGTCATTTTTCTACTGTCAATAAAAACAAAATGTTTTAAAAAGTAATATCAGACTTTAAACCCAGTTTATTAGAAAATTTGAAACATTCGTGTCATCAATTTTTGGGCGTTCAAGAAACAAAATATGATGGTCAGAGTTTTAAATTACAAGTGTTAAAATTGAACTGTCTTGATTTATTAAACTTCAGAACTTTATGAATCAGAAACAATATAAAATTTTATATCCAAAGCCTTTTTTCCCAGCTTTCTTTTACTCTCTCAGGTTCTGGGTCACATCAATAAAATCACCTAGTTTTGACAAGCATGTAGGTTTAGTGGGTTAATCTGTGTCCTGATATTATCTAATCATTTTTAAAAAATTACTAATGAAATGTTATCAATCATTGAATCTCTCCCCCCCCCCCCCCAGGTTTTGGAGGGCTTGGGTTTTCTGCACAATGATGCTAAGATGATGCATCGCAACATTTGCCCAACCTCCATTATATTGGCCAAGTCAGGCACATGGAAGCTAGCAGGCTGTGAATTTGTTCAGCAGGCTGTTGACTCTCCAGACCAAAAGGTTTGTACATGAATAGGAACGCTCATCAGTGGTCATCTCACTTTTGATATTAACTTTTAAAAAAGTAAGTATTTAAAAAAAAAAAGAAATTGCTAGGAGCATCTGTTTGGGTGGTTGGTATTGGAAATCCATTGAGGGTTGGGTGATGAACATTTTTTTTAAATTTTGTTTCCATTTGATGGGCTTTAAAGTAAATTAAATCTGTTTACCAAGCACCAACATCCAACTAGAGGCTGCATAAATCCTCTACACAGTTGACATTGTCAGATGTATCATGTAAATATAAAGGGGAGAGATAGTTCTTTGAAAAAAAAATAGTTGTACACGTGAAGGGAAGAGTAGCATGTAAGCCTGTATGAGTTTTTTATGCTGGGCACTGCATCGAATCATTTAAATGTGCAAGAACAAGTAAACATGTTTTGGCTAATATAATTGAGCAGGTAATAAAACATACCAGAACTGTCAACAGTTCAGATAACGGTTTTTGTTTCCGCTGCAACCTGTTGCATTATGATGACTACTGGATTGAATTTCACTTGACATAAAACTAAGCTCATTGCAAGGCTTAAAATGAAATGATGAACTAAAAAAAAGGAAAGCATGAAAATCAGTCTTAAATGGGAAAAAATAAATATGATCTTCCAACATCCACGTTTGCTAACAAGTGTTAATCCCATTTCTAATTCACAACACCCCCCCCCCCCCCCCCCCACCAAATCCATCCAGCCCTTTTTTTATTTCCTTTCTTTTTTTTAGTTTATCTGATCTCTAGTGCACTTTCATCATGAACTCTTAACTAAATATGATAAAGTTGGTAAACCAAGGCTATTACACATGAAAACACTAATTTTAAAAAAAATAAAAAGCTTGGGTCTAAAAGTAAGACGTTTGAAATGTTCCATGACCATAAATAACTTTGAGAAATACTGGAATAAGAATTTTAATTGTTTCGAATGGCGAAAATATCTTTGTGTATTTTTGCAGACCACCTTTGTGTGCCATGAGTGGCGCAGTGATATGCCCAAGGAAGCCCAGCCTAATCTGGACTTTATGGCCCCAGAGTATGAGCTGAGCCATTGCTGTTCACCTGCAAGCGACATGTTCTCCTTTGGCATCCTCATGTACTCCCTCTACAACAAAGGGAACCCACTCTTTGAGTGCAGGGGAGAACTGAAAACATTCCGCCAAAATGCTGAGGAGGTTGGTCACTGCTTTGATTAGCCTTTGTTTGCACAAGGGAGGAGGTTGGTCACTGCTTTGATTAGCCTTTGTTTGCACAAGGGAGGAGGTTGGTCACTGCTTTGATTAGCCTTTGTTTGCACAAAGTTTTCACAGAAATCAAGATATAATTTTTGTCATGCACATTTTGCAAGGACCTTACTTACATACTCTTCTGTCTATATTTTTTCTTATAAGAAATCATACTTGCCTAATTTAATTTTAAAATTTAGGAACATCACAATGACTTCATTTTTAGATAATGTACTTTGTTAAGTTTATCTAAAGTGCTTGATGTGTATTTCTCAAGTTTAAAAAAAAATGTTTTGTTGAGATAACATAACTTCCCTTATTCGATGAGCAAACTTCTCATGACGTGGTTTGTTGAAATGCATGTTAAAACACGTCATTAAAAGCATTCAAGTAGTGATTTGAAATTTTTTTGTTTTAAATATTTTATATTTTTTATACTTTCATTCCCACTGCAACATAAATGAAAATGCTTGAATATTGTTTTTCCTGGATTAGAGTTAGGGGTCGTTGCAAATTACGTCACGCTCTTAAGGGTGGGGGGGGGGGGGGGTAAAAATTTTTGGGGTCAATATTTTTAAAATTTAAAATTTTTAATTTTTAAAAAAAAAATTTNACAGTTCTGCAGTTTTCAGTTCAAGTTGCAATTTTTGTTTAAGCAAAAAGTTCTTGTCCATTGGAAAAACCAATGATTGGTATATTTGCATACTAAGTTGACTTAACTGATCAAATTATTTTGATGATGAGAAACATAGCGGGAAGACTTGATAAAAACAGCTTATCTCAGCTTATTAAATCAGCTTAGCTTCGAATAATTTATAGCAACATTTTTCAATGTTATTTTGATTGAATACTTTAATATATGTAAAAATTGTACATATTAATTGAGTAATTATCTACCAAAGAGGGTCATGAAAAATATTATTCTGAGAAAACTTATATAATGTTACAAGACCGGGGGGGGGTCTGAAAAGGTCATTTTATGTGTGATGTAATTTGCAAACGACCCCTTAGACCACATGATAAAAATAGGCAGTGTTGAATGTAATGTTTGTCTAATCTTCATGGACAGTTTTGAAATGTGTGCCCTGCTTATTATTTCAGCTGAGCAGTGTCAGGGGCTCCTTGCTCTCCAGCATACCCACACAGCTGGCTGACCATGTCAGATTGTTATTAAATATAGAACCAACCATCAGGCCTGATGCAGCACAGATGACAAAGGTTGGTCTCAAGCCAGTGCTGTAGGATAAACCTTAGAACAATTGCCTTGAGTGTGCTGAAAATAAGAGTACTTTTTTTTTGTGGGGAAAACTGGAGCTAATCTGTCCGCATAATTACTGTGATATTGGAAAATCCTTGCTTCATTACAGGAGAAAGGGGGGGGGTGTGGGGTGAAAGACAGCTCAGCAGTATTCTTAATTATGCAACACTGATATAATTAATATAAGTACAAAATTTAATAATATACATTTTTATTACTATTTGACACTTATGAAATGGGGGGAGGGGGGTAAAATACCCTTTCTTGTACTGATGAAGGCATTTGCTGAAACGTCTGCATTTGTATTCTGTGTAATCATTATTAAAGCTTAACCCTTTGAACCCTTGGCTCCTGGTCCTAAAATACCCATGCCTCTGGGCTCCTGGTCCTAAAATACCCATGCCTCTGGGCTCCTGGTCCTAAAATACCCAATGCCCTTGGGCTCCTGGTCCTAAAATACCCATGCCCCTGGGCTCCTGGTCCTAAAATACCCATGCCCCTGGTCCTAAAATACCCATGCCCTTGGGCTCCTGGTCCTAAAATCCCCTTGCCCCTGGGCTCCTGGTCCTAAAATACCCATGCCCCTGGGCGCCAGGTCCCAAAATACCAATGCCCCTTCCTAAAATACCCTTGCCCCTGGGCTCCTGGTCCTAAAATACCCATGGCCCTGGGCGCCTGGTCCTAAAATACCAATGCCCCTGGGCTCCTGGTCCTAAAATACCCATGCCCTTGGGCTCCTGGTCCTAAAATACCCATGCTCCTGGTCCTAAAATACCCATGCCCCTGGGCTCCTGGTCCTAAAATACCTATGCCCCTGGTCCTAAAATACCCATGCCCCTGTTCCTAAAATACCCATGCCCTTGGGCTCCTAGGGAAAAATTCTACAAACCGACACATAAGCAAACAAAATCAAATGATTATAAAATTAAATAAATTTCATTTAGTTCAATCTAAATTTGTCTTTTAGTAGTCCATAAGTATTATAAACAATTTCACAAGGAGAAAATTGTCTTAGAAATGGTATAAAATAGCTTAGTAAAAGGTCATTTATAGGACCCTGATTTTTTCATAAAATATAAAAGCATTGGCCTTGGCTTGGACTAGGGGTAGACTTTGTGTTGTTAATTTTATTCCCAAAGTACACATCAATAGCACTAGAAGTTGAAGTCAATCGATTGTCACTATCATTGTCCGTTTGCTTTATTTCAGTACTTTTTCAAAACACAATAATAATCCTTTGAATTATTTACATTATCATAAAACTACTCTGGTTAGGGTCCTTTAGAAAAGCAATAATTGATTAACTGCATTCAAGTTGTGTAAAAGAAATATAAGAACAAGGTATGCCAAACTTGAATTCATAAACAGGACAAAAGATTTTGACGTTTCTGCTTAGAGCCTTCATCAGAAAACTAAGACAAAAAGAAGTATAACAAGTATCAGATCATAGTAAAAAAAAAACTTTAGAGATTTTTTTTCGTCACCTCTATGCATCCAAAATATCACCAAAACATAACAAAAACAATGCATTTATAGGCGTGGCCATTACTGTCTCAAGTCACGTGATATTCCCTGAACTCAGTATTTACAACACATTTTGTATACTGACTGTCAATATATGGTAGGGTTTGGGAGACCGATATATCGGTCTGTCAGAGTTTTGATTTTTAAGGTGAAGACCAATAAAGTGGGATGGCGGCATCAAAGGGTTAATCTGTGTTGTTTTATTTACACAAATTGTTTATGTCTTAGTAATGTCAATGGGAAAAGTGGGATCAAATGCACTTCTTAAAAAAGTTCAAAAGAGTAAAATTAATTTTTTATTATTATATTCATAAAAAAAGCTTCTTATGATTTAATTATCTTGGCTTCTGCAGATTCCATTCTTTGAAGACATGGCCTGCATAGCTTTACAATACATGGATACTTTGTATCAAAGGGAAAACATGGAGAAATCCAATTTTTTCAAAGGGCTTCCAAAAGTTATTGAGCGTCTTCCAAAAGTAAGTTTGTTGTCTATCAAGCTTGGATTCAATATCACCCATGCTTTGTTTAAAATCCTGCATGACACATCCCATATTTTTCAAATGTGAAGCATGAAAAATCTATAGATATTAATGATTTTCTCATTTGACCAGCGAGTTAGCCAGCAAAGAATCCTACCAGCTCTCTTTAAAGAGGGGGTCAACGCCAACATGGTGCCCTTCATCTTGCCCAGTATTTTCCAAATCTCTGAGATGTCATCAACAGAGGAGTACCGGGCACTTGTGCTTCCAGAGCTTATACCATTTTTCAAGATCAGGGAACCTATTCAGGTATTTTATTTTAAAGCTGGCTGGTTCACTCCCCCTGGGTAGGGGTTGCAGTTCAAGAACGAACTCTTTGGGTTTTTACCTGCATCCTTCAAACTTATTTTCCTCATAGATTAAATAGTTTTTATAGGCTGTAGGATGGGCCTTAGAATTATTGTCTTAAGTGTGCTGAAAAGCATAGTACTTTTTTTGTGGACAACTGGAGCTAATCTGTCCTCATAAATACGTTGATCTTGGAAAGTCCTTGCATCATTGCCGTATTAAAAATGTGTTCCTTACTGCAGTGGTGAAATGTAGAAAATGTAGTGAAACAAACTTTTTCCTTTTTAATTTGCTTTTTTATGAGCCTACCCCAGATTAGCTCCTCCCCAGAAAAGCTGCCATTGTCATTAGCTGGGTGCATCCTCGGACTCATGTTAACCTACTCATTTCTGGATTTGGCTCAGACATGATACAAATTTGGCCAAAGGTCCACCTTGAACTACCTAATGTCCTACACTGTAAATGGAAAATTAGTTTTGCTAACATCACCCCATGTGTTAATCCAGTCCCTAAAAGATATTGTTATTTCACTCAGCTTGAAAGTGAAAACCATGCTTATCTTTCATTAGAAGAAAAATTAAGAAAACATACCACTGTACTGGAAATGAAATATGTAAATGAATTTTTAGTTTTAAAAAAAGACTCAAGGAAAAATCTTATTTTAATCTTTTTAAAATAAAAAAAAATATGTTAATTTAAACAAAGTCTTGACACTGATATTGTATTTTTAATTTTTGTTATCAGGTGATGCTGATGTTTCTCCAAAATATGAACTTGTTGCTCAGTAAAACACCAGCACAGCAGATACAGACATATGTATTTCCTCTAATTTTCTCAGCCCTTGAAGCAGACAGCCCTCAAATACAGGTAGTGAACATTTTTAAATGTCAGTGATATAATCTATACATGTGGGTTTGGCTGCATTTAAAGAAGAAATTATAATTTTTTCTTTTAATTGTAATTTTATTTTTTATTGGACGTTTACTAGTTAGGATTTTTAAAATTTTAAGTTGCAGCTAAATCTACCCTGCTGGTACAATATATTGGACCTTTTTATTTTTTTTATTTTTAATGTCTGATTTGATTTTTTTGAGACCTTGGGAAAATGTCAATACAGATCTTTGATTAAGTAATAATCGATTCAGGGTGATTTGATGATGCCCAGAGAATGAAATTTGAAATTAAAATATGTTTGATTAACAGCTTATTTGTGTTTTTTTAATATATGAGTATTTCCAAAGATTATGACTCAATAATTGCTCTGTCATCCGTAGGCTAAGATTTAATTGTCAAGATTTCTCTTGGCTCTCTTTGACATATTGACATATATCTATGAATATAATTCTCTATGTGTGAAAGAAAGTATTGAGCAATGGTGAATTCAATAGCGTGGAAAGTTAAATTTATGATAGCTGTGCTAAGTGAGATTCTTAAAAATACTACAAGTGCATTTGGTGATTAATATTTTCTTTTTATTTTAAGGAAATAGTCTCAAATAAAATATGATATAATAATTCTGTGTTGTAAAAGGGGTGGGACATTAGATTATTAATATAGTTCATTGGTGTGAACAAAGTGTGTGTGTTTGTGGGGGGGACACTCATTGGGATTCTTATAAAGTGGGTTAATTGAATGCATGCTTTGTCAAGTAATGTTAGCAGATGGAAAGTTTAGCCGGCTTTGACTAGTAATTAAATAAATATTAGCAAAGACTTATAACAAACAAGCTTCAAAAAGACTGTGTGAATGACATAGTTGTTTGGTCAGCTCTGTGATGTTGTTAACATTTTATTGGGCTGCTCTCTCTTTCAGTCCTCGGATGGAGAATCAATGCAGGTGAAGTGTTGTGGGAGTTTTGACAACAGTTGCACTTGACTAATTTTAGATAGCTTACTCATTGAGCATTATGTATCAAACTTTTTCTAACCAGCATACACTGTGTATCTATTATGCCTATTTAAGAACCTTTTACTTCATTTCATAGAGATTGCTGTTCACAAGCAGCAGCATCCATTTGGAGACATATAATCCTCAAAACAAATAACTTTTATATTAATTTGAATAACACATAGTGTCTTACATTTGTGTGTTTCTACCATTTCTTGAAGTAAACTTTAGAATATTTCTCATATTTCTATAAGAATAAGAGGGTTATTTGAAATAATTTTTGTATTCCTATAAGAATAAGAGGAATATTTGGAATATTTTTTGTATTTCTATAAGATTAAGAGGGATATTTGGAATAATTTTTGTATTTCTGTAAGAATAAGAGGGATATTTGGAATAATTTTTGTATTTCTTTAAGAATAAGAAGGATATTTGGAATAATTTTTGTATTTCTATAAAAAAAAAGATAAAAAAAAGAACTGTTGGAATACGTTTTGTGTTTCGTTAAGAATAAGAGGGATTTATCGAATAAAATTTTTATTTCTGTAAGAATAAGAGGTATATAAATGGAATGTGTTTTATCTTCTATAAATTTAAGTATAAGAGGGATATTACATGACAACATTAGGTGTGCTAGTTCTGAAACGCTAATTTATTGAATGAAACACATGAATTTGAATTACTCCATAGACTAAACGAAGTGGGACAATTTTTAAATTTCACCAATATAACTTGATTTTTAAAAATGTTCTACTTTGTAAGGGTTTGGGTGTGATCCAAATTTATGAAACTCTTATAAATTTACCCCAAGTTGCTTTCATGATTACAAAGAATTATAAGGGCACTTATAACTTGGTTGGAGAGGTCAGGAATTAGAACAATTTTGTGTGTGTTTAATATCAGTGACCCATTTTCTTCATTTGATTCATTCCTACCATGATTGGCAAACATACAGTTAAACCAGATTTATTTAGATGAAAGATTTTTCTTGCTTTCTAGTTATTTCTTGCAAACAACTGCTGCCTGGTGGATGCCAGCACTTGATAGATTCTCTTAACATGCTTCATTATTGATAAATTTTGCATCTATATATCAACATCATTTCTCTCAACCTCACTAACACCAGTGCTAGATTTTTAATAATGTGAGCAATAAAAAAAAAAACTAGTGATATTGTGTGATGCTAATTTGATTTTAAGCATAAATTTTGCATCTATATATCAACATCATTTCTCTCAACCTCACTAACACCAGTGCTAGATTTTTAATAATGTGAGCAATAAAAAAAAAACCTAGTGATATTGATTTTAAGCATTTTACTCTGCCATCAAGACATGTTCAAAATTAGAACTTACTGAGATGTTATGGATTTAAGCTGCATTAATCATTAAATTAAACAATGCTTGAACAACCGGCTGCACAAGCTAGAATGTATTAGGTTCCCACTAACTAAAATTTTGTTGAGAAGTAATACTATAACTGTCAAGAAATTTGCTAACGCATTCTCCAAATGGAGCAAGTGTCTAAAAGGGTGAGCCTAATTCTTTGAATGATGATCATTATCAATGCAATAGCTAGAACAGGTGCACAAAATGAGCCAGTAGGTTCAAGCCAACTGGAAAACACCATCTCCATCTCTGTAAATGCCTCAAAGCTTGATTTCATATTAGCTACTGCAGATCCATGCTAGATGCTACACAACTTTACATGGCTTACCGATGGCTTACACATTATTTTTTTTTTTTAATTTTGAAATAACAATATTAGCCATAATAATTAAGGCATTAAATAATTGTATTGTTTAGCCAAAGATTTTCACAAATAGTTATAAAACATATGATTATAAGTTTATAAAAATATATGATTATAAGTTCGAGCAGTAACGTTCTTTCCTTTATGATACTGATTTGTGTAACAGGTCCGTACTTTATAACAGTTACGTAATCTCCTCTGCAAGGGACAATATCCTTTCATGCTCTAAAACTGGCAGTATACTACAGTGAAAGCAAATTAAAGTTAAATTTTAAACTCAATATGAAGTCTGTTTCTGATGTTGATGAAATAGATGAGGCAACTATTTAATTTAAAAGCCTGTCCTTAACAGCATCACTATTCCAGCACATTAGGTTTTTCAATTTGGTGTTGATAAAGCTGTTGTATGTCACAATGTACACTAAACACATTTCTCATGAACTAACAGACAGCCATTGATTGAAGTATGTCTCAACATTCAGAGAAAGTCAACTATTCCCATTTGTATCCCTCATCTAGTTCAATTACTGGTATGCGAAAAGTGCGCCTAAAATTATAAGAATATCATACAATTTAACAGCATTTCGTTGTTATCCACATTTGACCCTTTTTAAAAAAAACAAAAATGTCACAAAACAGATAGTTTGTTTCTTTCAGCCTCTAACCAAACTCTTTTTCTCTTTCTTTTTCAGGAGCTGTGTCTGAGCATCATCCCTACCTTTGCTGACCTTATCGAGTACACAACCCTCAAGAAATCTCTAATACCTCGCATCAAGAAACTCTGTTTAGGAACATCAATTTTAAACGTAATGGCTTGCCTTGGTTACAATTGCCATTTATTCTACAGGACTGTTGAATTTTTTAAAGCTACATTTTGAAATTATAAATTAAAATTGTTTTGTTATGTTTAAAGAACATTCCATTTTCATTAAAATTCCAGTAATGAAAAGAAAAAAAGAGACACATTTTTTATTCTCTCATTAATATTGTAAATATCTCTACAATTTTAGCCAATCATTTCTTATAAAATTTTGATTACTGCACACACAGCCTTTATTTTTTAGAAACTTTGCTGCCAGTTGAAGGTAGCTACTGCATTTTATTTTATTAATTTGTGTCATGATGAAGGTCAGGGTCAACTGCCTGCTGTGTATTGGAAAGCTGATGGATCAGATGGACAAATGGTTTGTGCTGGATGAAATCCTGCCATTCCTCAGGGAGATACCGACCAGAGAGCCAGCTGTTCTCATGAGTATATTAGGTCAGTGTTAAATGTCTGTTGCTGCACTTGATCCATTGTGCATATAAGAATACCATGATCCATTGTGCAAATAAGTACCATGATCCAATGTTCAAATAAGAATATCATGATCCATAGTGCAAATAAGAATAAAATTATCCATTGTTCTTATAAGAATACCATAATCCAATGTGCAAATAATAATATAATTATCCATTGTTCAAACATCTATTATGCCCTAGTTCTATTTGTGTTTCCCTCTTATAATTGTAGTTATCTTTCTTTTCCTCATTCTAATTAAGGTGATGTTTGGTTTCATCTGTTGAAAAGTTTCACATTTAGCTGTCAACTAGTTCATTAAGTTAACTGGCTGAATAGCTTAAAGCTAAAAAGCTAAAAAAAATTATTGATTCTCAATAAAGAAAATGTTTAAAAGAAACTCCAAAAATTTGTAGCAAAAAATAAAATTAAGTTCATTCATCATGGGGGGGGGGGGGGGGGTGGGTCCTTGCGCTGAAGATCGAGTCAAAGTCATTAAACAGGCTGCACGTCAGGTGAGGGGTGCCTGTATTACTGGTAGTTAATTTAAACCTAAAAAGAAAAAAAAATTCTTTTATTCAGTAACTCATCTTCCAAATTAAGTGAGCACTGTAAATTAAATAAGTTATGATCACTCAGACACTGGTGGTGTACTCCTAAAAAAGTTTCTTCATTGTTATATGATTGTATCTAGACTCAGCTGGCATGTGCTTGTTGTACATTCAGGTATCCACAAAGTTGCTCTGTCGGAAGCCAAACTTGGGATAACTAAGGACGTCATGGCCAACAAAGTTCTCCCATTCCTCATCCCGCTCTGTATAGACAACAATTTAAATTTAACACAGGTAGGCATGTTTACACACACTGGAGCTAAGACTTAAACTGACCTCAGGGTTTCCCATCCTGGTGGAGGAGCCAGTTGGAGTGCCCTCGGGGGGAGTGGGGGGGTTGTTGGTGTCTCGGGTGAAGTGATGATAAAACAGAGGAGCCGTTAACTTTTAGGTTATGGTATATTTTTGTATTTCCTCATTGACATTTCACCTAATGTAATAAGTCAACAAGTTGACTTTTATTGTTAAGTTCTACACTGCTAATAAGTTCTATTTAATTCACTATAAAATGAACAGAGCAGTTTTTCACATTTTAAAATGAATTTTTAGTTTTTTTAGGGAGTGCAAGACTCAGTCAAACAATTCATAGCGGGTGAGAGACTTAGTCAAAAACAATTTGTTAGGGTGTAAGACCTAGTCAAACAAGTCATAGCAGGTGAGAGACTCAGTCAAACAATTTTTAGAGGGAGCTGGGCTGGGGGTGGGGGGTGGAGTTAAGAGATGCTGCCCACCTCTCTGCCCCATCTGTGAAGCAAATAAGCCAATATTGCGCCACAAGGCCATTAATATAGCAAGAAGTGTCACGCTTCAAATTTAAAGCCACAATGCAAACTGTACATGAGATTGGAATCAATAACCACATTTCATTGAATTGATTAAACCAGCTGTATACATCCCTTGCTTGGGCATGTCATATAACCTGTGTATCAAATGACATTGATCAGTGCTTCTCACAGTTTTCATGATCCCCCCCCCCCCCCCCCCCGCAGATTGTTAGCATTTGATTTGGTGGTTAAAACTTTCTTATGCTATTTGCTTCTATCAGTTCAATGCCTACATGAGTGTGGTGAAGGAGATGCTGTCCAAGGTGGAAACAGAGCACAGGACAAAACTGGAACAGCTGGATCAAATACAGCAAGAACACAAGTATGGCCAGGCCTGCTGATAACACAATTTAGTTGTTTAAACACACATACAAGTTAACTATAACAATATAACACATAGAAACAAGAGGACAAAATTATCATCTTTTTGAAAGAAAAAAAACAACTAATATTCTAGCTCTGAAATTTTTAATTTGTAAAAACACTGAATACTTATTTCATTATAGAATCTCTATGTGATCATGTAGACAAGGGCTTAACCTTTCTGGCTCACCCAAACAAGGGTTGCTACCCCATGCATCTCTTATGTAGAATACCTCAAACAATGAAAAATATCACAACCAAGGCTGCCTTACAAAAAAAAAGAAATCTGATTTCAGGATAAGAAATTTTCATCTACATCCAGATGTGTGACTAGTGATTGATTATGGCTAAGAATAAATCTTATCCTGATGTTTTGTTTTCATCCACATCCAGATGTGTGACTAGTGATTGATTATGGCTAAGGATAACTCTTATCCTTATGTTTTGTTTTCATCCACTTCTAGATGTGTGACTAGTGATTGATTATGGCTAAGGATAACTTTTATCCTGATGTTTTGTTTTCATCCACATCCAGATGTTTGACTAGTGATTGATTATGGCTAAGAATAACTCGTATCCTGATGTTTTGTTTTCATCCACATCTAGATGTTTGACTAGTGATTGATTATGGCTAAGAATAACTCTTATCCTGATGTTTTGTTTTCATCCACATCCAGATGTTTGACTAGTGATTGATTATGGCTAAGAATAACTCTTATCCTGATGTTTTGTTTTCATCCACATCCAGATGTTTGACTAGTGATTGATTATGGCTAAGGATAACTTTTATCCTGATGTTTTGTTTTCATCCACATCTAGATGTGTGACTAGTGATTGATTATGGCTAAGGATAACTGTTATCCTGATGTTTTGTTTTCATCCACATCCAGATGTGTGACTAGTGATTGATTATGGCTAAGGATAACTTTTATCCTGATGTTTTGTTTTCATCCACATCTAGATGTGTGACTAGTGATTGATTATGGCTAAGAATAACTCTTATCCTGATGTTTTGTTTTCATCCACATCCAGATGTTTGACTAGTGATTGATTATGGCTAAGAATAACTCTTATCCTGATGTTTTGTTTTCATCCACATCCAGATGTGTGACTAGTGATTGATTATGGCTAAGAATAACTCTTATCCTGATGTTTTGTTTTCATCCACATCCAGATGTTTGACTAGTGATTGATTATGGCTAAGAATAACTCGTATCCTGATGTTTTGTTTTCATCCACATCTAGATGTGTGACTAGTGATTGATTATGGCTAAGGATAACTTTTATCCTGATGTTTTGTTTTCATCCACATCCAGATGTGTGACTAGTGATTGATTATGGCTAAGAATAACTCTTATCCTGATGTTTTGTTTTCATCCACATCTAGATTTGTGACTTGTGATTGATTATGGCTAAGGATAACTTTTATCCTGATGTTTTGTTTTCATCCACATCCAGATGTTTGACTAGTGATTGATTATGGCTAAGGATAAGTTTTATCCTGATGTTTTGTTTTCATCCACATCCAGATGTGTGACTAGTGATTGATTATGGCCAAGAATAACTCGTATCCTGATGTTTTGTTTTCATCCACATCCAGATGTGTGACTAGTGATTGATTATGGCTAAGAATAACTCGTATCCTGATGTTTTGTTTTCATCCACATCTAGATGTGTGACTAGTGATTGATTATGGCTAAGGATAACTTTTATCCTGATGTTTTGTTTTCATCCACATCCAGATGTGTGACTAGTGATTGATTATGGCTAAGGATAACTTTTATCCTGATGTTTTGTTTTCATCCACATCTAGATGTGTGACTAGTGATTGATTATGGCTAAGAATAACTCTTATCCTGATGTTTTGTTTTCATCCACATCCAGATGTGTGACTAGTGATTGATTATGGTTAAGGATAACTCGTATCCTGATGTTTTGTTTTCATCCACATCCAGATGTTTGACTAGTGATTGATTATGGCTAAGAATAACTCTTATCCTGATGTTTTGTTTTCATCCACATCTAGATTTGTGACTTGTGATTGATTATGGCTAAGGATAACTTTTATCCTGATGTTTTGTTTTCATCCACATCCAGGTGTTTGACTAGTGATTGATTATGGCTAAGGATAAGTTTTATCCTGATGTTTTGTTTTCATCCACATCCAGATGTGTGACTTGTGATTGATTATGGCCAAGAATAACTCGTATCCTGATGTTTTGTTTTCATCCACATATAGATGTGTGACTAGTGATTGATTATGGCTAAGGATAACTTTTATCCTGATGTTTTGTTTTCATCCACATCCAGATGTTTGACTAGTGATTGATTATGGCTAAGAATAACTCATCCTGATGTTTTGTTTTCATCCACATCTAGATGTGTGACTAGTGATTGATTATGGCTAAGGATAACTTTTATCCTGATGTTTTGTTTTCATCCACATCCAGATGTGTGACTAGTGATTGATTATGGCTAAGAATAACTCATATCCTGATGTTTTGTTTTCATCCACATCCAGATGTTTGACTAGTGATTGATTATGGCTAAGGATAAGTTTTATCCTGATGTTTTGTTTTCATCCACATCCAGATGTGTGACTAGTGATTGATTATGGCTAAGGATAACTTTTATCCTGATGTTTTGTTTTCATCCACATCTAGATGTGTGACTAGTGATTGATTATGGCTAAGGATAACTCTTATCCTGATGTTTTGTTTTTGAAATGACTCACCCAGTTTCTGAACTTGTTTGTGCAACTTCCAACTTGGGGGAAAAGTAGAAATAGGGTGGACTCATAGAGATGAACATTAGCTTGATGCACAAAGCACAATCATAAATGAATTGCTTAATCTCTCTGGAACACATCCTAAATGTTGTTTAACCTTCATATTTTTGTCTCTCATACTTGGTTTTCTTTGCTTCCTCTCTAGAACGTTGGAAATAAGTAAGATAACAGGGGAGAACGGCATAGGTGGGAAAACTGAAGGCAAATCCACATTTGTAAGATTTGATGTTCGTATTGTCTTATAATGCCATAGCACCATGTAGTCAGGGCTGGTCTCTGATCGATGCAGTGCCATATGTTGGACTTCAGTTAGGAGCCTATATGATGTCTTAATATTTACAGAGAATTTTCTCACTTGCTTAGGGGGCACTGCTCGATCTGCAATTAGACATCTCTGCATACATTCTTTTTTAAATGTTATAATTATCAAATAATAATTACTAAGCACTTGTTTCTTTGATTGTTGTCTGACTGTTTGTCACCTTCCCGTGCAGTTGTTGTCTTTGATTGCTGTCTGACTGTTTGGCATCTTCCCGTGCAGTTATTGGCATGTTATTTACAATTAAGATTATTTTTTTTTTAAATTGGTCATCTTCAGATGGACAAATTCTTGTCTGGCATGGGTATAGGTGGCCAGGATAACAGTAGAGTCAAAGCTCCTGTGGTAGATGACGCCCCTAACAATGTTGAGACAAGTGTCAGTCCAAAGAAGGTAAGAAACTTTGAGCAGACCCTTCTTGTTGATTTAACATCGACACAGATGTAGGCTTTAACGAGTGTCAGCCTGATTTTGATGTACAACCAACATAAAAAGTAAAGTCGTTGAAGTCTGAGGAAACTTATATCACCTGATGTTTCCTCCCCCCTTTTTAAGTAGTATTTTATTTGCTGCAGAAGGCTTGTTTCGCACAAAATTTGTTTAAGTGGTCTTGATTCAGATTTTGTGAATCTTATTTTCTCTTTGATCAACCTGATCACAGCCTCCACCATCTTATTACTTCCTTATTGTTTTTAGTTAATCTTTTATTTATGAGTAAACACAGCAACGAATAAAATGGATATATTTTAATCCGGGTAATAATTTTAATTTCTTTCTATTACCTGGCAGACAACACTATCCATGGAAGAGAAGCAAAGACTGGCAAAGCAGCAGGATCAAGAAAGGGCTTTAAAAGCCCAAAAGCCTCTAGCCCCACAAGGACAAGCCATGGCATCTCAGTCCCCATCCAGTAAATCCAGCACGGTCCCCGCAGGCCCACGGGACCTGACCTCAACTCTAATGGAGTCAAATATGCGTAACCTGAGCATGACCTCCAAATCCAACTCAGTGACCAACATCAGTCCAGCTTCTTCAGGATATGGCGGTGGGGGTGCAATGTCAACAGGCGTGCCCACTTGGCAAGGTTCCATCACCAGTTCTCCAGCCGTCAATTGGGGTTCATCATCATCAACTAATTCATCACAGTACATGACAGCTCAGTCGTCTCTCTCCTCCTCGACATCTTCGTTGCCCTTAACAGCGAAGACCAATGTGGATCTTTCATCATTCGATTCACTGCTTCCCAATTCCTCTGCAAAAAAGACACCTATCAACCAGATGGGGCAGTCGCCAGGGGTGAGACCCATGATGCAACAGAATCAGCTGGGAATGCAGCCTCAGCCGGCAGGCGGGATGGGAATGGGGGCCATGCAGAGTCCCCAAGGATGGGGCAGTGTTGGTGGGGGGTTCACCTCATCCCCGATGTCTGGCTATCCCCCGCAACAAGCCATGATGGGATACCCTGTCGGCTCTCAAGCTAGTCAGGGCTGGCCAGGGATGGGAGCACCAGGCGTGATGAGGCCCACATCCATGGGTCAACAGAACCCTGGACTTGCCAGCAAATCCCTGACCAGTGATGATCTCAAGGATTTGCTTGGATGATAAAATGCACTGGTGGATTAATTTTTTTTTAAAGAAATCGAGGGAAAGTTTATGATCTTTTAATCACTCTTTACAGGAAGTAAAATTGAATTGAACCATTGAAAAATATTGGATTTGAAAACATTAACTTGTGGGTGATTTCATGTTTTAATACAGTAGAGGGAAATGTGTTTTACTGGAATTTTTGTCCTAACTATTAGATGAGTGCTAGTTTAAATAGATTGCTATCAGAAGAAGTAAAAAAAAAAATTAAAAAATTTAACAGGAAATTATTTTTGTAAAAGGAGTACCTCTCATCTTTTAAATACATTTTAGAAGCATTTATTAAGAGTTGACCTTTTTTTTATATAAATCTCCAAGTGTACACATAGGACAATTTCAGAGCATAAAACTTAAAATATTATTTCAATAAATGTGGGTATTTTGAAATTCAGTGTTTTAAAATTGTAAACAGCTTTTCAAGAATAATTTACTCTGCCAATTGTTCTGATGAAAATAAGAAGATATTTCACTTCACAATCACTGATGTAATTGATATTTCATGTGACAATCTTCTGAGACCTGTGGAAAAAATATCTATTTAATAACAATCCTTAACAATCATGAATCGAAAAATGTTCAAATTATGGGCACACACATGTATGTGAGACTTGCATGAATCGAACTAGACATCCTTAAAAAAAAAAATAGCACCATGATGAAAATATTTTATCCTTAATCTTAACATTATCGTCATGTAATTAATTGTGTGATGGAAATTTATTTTACCCCCATTTTTTTATCATTGCATTGTACAATTATTACAATATATAAATATCCCAAATTATTAACTTATAAAAACTTCTGGTGTTTGCACTGCAAAAACCAAAGCCCGAGGGTCACTTGATGATGTGGCTTACTTCTAGTTTACATTGATCCCCCCTAAAACTCATTCAAATTATTTCCTCAAGCTGTGTGTGGATGGCAAAAGATGGAGGCAAACCTGTTGAATTTATATGCAATCATTTGTGTAAATAACATGAGAATGATTTGTGGTTTATGTCATTCAAATTATTGTGTCTTATACTTCAGCTCATTTGCATAATGTGCTATTGTTTTTATAATGGGGGGCTTTTGCAATATTTCTAGAAAGTAGATTGTAGTGTCAGGTGGCATGACGTCAGGTGGCATGACCTTATATATGACATTAAGTTGTTTCATTTTTTTTGTTTGTTCTGGGTTAAGGTAATAAATTGTATATGAGCCTGACACTGGTACCTAGAACTTGCAGATGTCTTTACCAAGTTAAGCTGTAAATGTTCATTGTGGATAGAAGTTTTCTTAGGAATCCTTAAAATTTCTTGAATTCAAAATTTGGCTTCAGATAGAATTGTTTTTAGGAAATGAATTTCTTGACTCACCAAAACATTATTATTTTTGTGTCTTCCTCTTTGTTTCTTAGAGGAAATATCAACACTTAGAAAATTTGATAGTTGGGGTAAATTATTTCTTATAAGTGCTGTTATTGAATTATCATGCATTGAAAGTTGAATCAGGTTGTCAACAGTTTTAGCTGTTGCAGGAAAATGGCTCCCCCATCTTTTCTTGACTGCAAACCAAAGTGAAATATTTTATTTACAAATTTTTTTTTGGATGTGGTCTTTGTAAGAATATAGTTTTTGATTGCTTTAACTTTTTAACATGAAAGTAACTTTGAAGACAGTTTCTGTACCTGCAGTCTCTGTAGCAATTTGTCACAAACGTATACAAGTTACTTCTTTGCTGTACTATGTTTTGGTTTACAATAATTTTACACTTGATTACCATTACCATAATGTTTAAATTCTGCTTTTATTTTGTGTTATTTGCGGAGTACCTTTTAAATAAGTGAAAATCTGAATTATTATTCATAATACCAACATTCCAAATGGCTGGTCCCAGGTGTTAAGTTTACTGGCTTTGTAGTTTGTTACATTGAATCTGTCTGTTATGTTGTCAAATATCAATTATAGAAGAGTCATTATCACTTAGTTTTTACTGGATGGTAATTTTGGCAAAGACACTAAAAAGCTGATTAATTATTGGTTGCCTCTACTTTAAATCCCCCCCCCCTTTTTTTTTAAAAACCAAGTCATAGCTCAAAGAGTTTGCCATTCTAAAATATATGCTTAGCCATCAGATGAGAAACCATATAACAAAAGGACCGCCAACCAAGTAGATGACCAAGTAGATGCTTTGTCTTGACCTTTTTAAATAATCAGTGACAGAGATACAATGAAGCTCTTTTGACATGGATGTCTAGATTTTTTTATTATGTTCACATAAGAACTCCATTCTATTCTTCTTGGTTTTTTTTTTGTGTTGACCTCTGCTCTCACCAGGCCACTCATCATATGGTAAAGGAATAGGGTTTGTCATTGAAATGGCGGAACATATGAACGTACAGTCTGACCAATCTAAGATATTAATAAAACATCCTGGTATTCCATTTGGCCAATCTCTCAATAGCTCTATGTTAATGTGAGCCTTAATCTAGACATAAACGAGTTCACCACTTTATTTTACGAAAGATTTTGCAAACAAATTGTTACTGCTATATATGTGTGGAAATAAATTATTTTTTTTACTAAGACACTGTGTAATTCAATGTGACGTCTTCTGGTCTTAGAAATGACAAACCCTATAAGGAACAGTAAATGGACAAAGTTGGCAAAGCCATCAGTTGTAATTTTCCTGAGATCAGACTAAGCCTTTAAAAGTAAGCATTTTAGTCTTAATGCAATACTTGGATTAGATCACTTAAAATGTTCTTAATTTTACAGAGTTACTTGTCCCTAGTCCTTTTGGCACTGATCTAAAAAAAAAATTGTTGTATGGATGAAAAATATTTTCCCTCCAAGTTAAAACCCTTAGATGAATTGAACAAGCAGCAATTGAATTATGAGATTCATATTGTTTTTAAAAAAAAATATTTAAAAAAATAAGACATAAAAACTATTAAAAATAAGAAATGGTTTTATAAATATTTTTAAAAAAAAATATTTATTTATTTAATGAATGATTTCCTGTTGTTACCTCCTCCATTTTAACTGTCCTTGAACTGATCATAGTATTGTACCCAGATCAGTTTGTGATAATTTAGTGTTGTGATGCATTAATTTAATCTTGATGAATTGTTATTGTAATTAATAAAATACAACTCATTTTATGAATGAACTATATAAATTATGTGCAAAGTTCTTTGTAGTTTATGCAAGTGTTTAAACAGTTTTGCAACTCACATTACATTTGCTAATTTACATAGTGTTTACAAATGAAGGGCCTATATCTCACAGGAGGGCAATTTGAAGATTATGGGGGTGACATTTGATCATTGGGGGAAATGAATTTACATTTTAAAAGGGAGTGAGTGGACTACTGGGACTTGAAATTAAAGCTTTTTAGGTGCTCAGGTGGGGCAAAATATGTTGGGAAACACACAGTGGATCTAAAAACAGATTTGATATTACTGATAATCAAATAGTAAAAACAAAGATTTATTCATGAGATTAGTCTATAATTTAACAAGTTTCAAACACTGGAATGATAAGATACAGTTTCTTGCTCAAAGAATATATTCACTGTATTGACTAATGTGGAATATCACATTTACGCAAATGGAGTGAAATTTTGTTCTAAAGATGAAAAATACAAGACAACATGAACACTGAATTGAGGAAAATAACTTTATCAAAAAGTGCTATTTACAGACAAACTTTAAAAAAAATTAAATGCATATCGTTATTATTTAGAAATGATGAATTTAGAAAAGCAAATTTGGAAATTCAAACATCTATAAAATTTTTTAAATCTAAGGAATGTCTGATAATTATAAAGAGATCAATATCATCTATGCATAATGATTAGATCAGACTACTGAGTAAGTAAAATCCAATGCAAGCCTTCACTTTGTATTTCCGCGATCTAACATAAATTGAAAAGAATAATTCTCAGGAGTGACCATCTCTGTAATTAAAAGGCAACATAATTTGAGCATTTCAGAAGTGACACACATAGCATGTGACACACACAAGTGAGAACACAGCATCATATATAATTACTAGCTGAAATTTAAAAAAAGACAAAACATTAAGCATAATTTGTTAAATTATGGCAACTGAAACTACTACTATATGACCATGATATTTACCAGACGGAGGGATACTTGTGAGAATGAATCTAATAGTCCTTTGGCAACGTAACATTATAAATAAATTTGTTGACGTGATAAAAAGAAAATTGGACATAAAGAGAATCATTTATAACACCATATAGAGGAATGCATGGTTTTACTGCAGTCTATAAAACAATTTGCAAATTTAGTTTGGAAACAATAACATAAAACGTGGAAGAGGGGGGAAAGGTTACAAATAACGTGGCTTGCAAAATTCAATGTTTGGCTTACTTTAAAACTTGGAACCTCAAAGAAGATGAACAATAGTTTTATTTTTTTTTAATTCCATTAATTACTTGAAAAGTTTTTGAATTGAGATAAAACCTCCTCTTTTAAACATAATCGCACAAAATTTTCATTGTTTATACATAAAGTTCCTATTTACACCTTTATAACTCATTTTGTAACTTTTTTTCTTGAATAATTGTATTGAGTTTGTTGTCTACTACACAAACCATTCATCAAACAAATAGCAACACTATAATATATCTTGTTTCTTTATAAATAATCTGCAGAAAACTCCTTTAACCCTTGTCATGCTGCATAATTTTAACAGTAACAGGCGGCATAGATACAATTGTACCTTTATATATTTTGTTTGAAAATTCTCAGTGTCATTGTACTTTTTGTACAGTGTACATTATCTACACATTTAGGTTAGGTTTTGTAAAACAACATCACTTTCGGCCTCCATATTTTAACCCAAAAATGTAGCAGAAAATTGCAATTTAAATGCACAAGTAACAATATTGTACCTATGCAGCATGATTTGGGTTAAAAAGCTCTCAAGTAGCAGATTTTAAACAAAAATTAGTGACATAAACTTTAAATAAACACACAAAAAAACAAGAAGCTAAATGAAATAATATTACATAACATGCTGTGTCAAATAATAATGCCATTGCGTGTCAAATACAAATACAAAATATAGACTGTCTTTGTGTTGATTAAATCTTTCAGAAGAATAACTTTTCACTCTTTGATTTTACTTTGAAAACAATTGCTACAAAAGATCTTAGCTGATGAAAATTATTATAATTTTAAAGAAAATAGAATACAAATGTTGAATTAAAAAAATAATTATTAAATCTACAAAATTAAAAAATTATTTGCTCTTGTTCATTTCTAAGATTTAATAAAATTGAGAATAGTTTTAGTATTTTTAAAATATGCACTTACAAATATTTAAAAATATATTAAGGAATGTGACAAGCTTAACAAAAATAATTCTTGGCACTTACAGATCTTTCTTATAATAAAAGATCACAATACAGAAAATGGATGATAGAATTCATTTGATCTTCTTCACGGGATGTTAATAACATTTTTTTTACAGACAAAGACATTTTTTAAATAGGAATGCTGCGATAAAAAACATGGCTTCCTCCGTCCCTAGAATTAGGTTCAGTTTACACTATAGTATATATATATTTTATATTAAATAAATGGAATGACAATATTTGTAAAAATGTTTAAATTGTGTTTCGTATTCTATTAATTGGCACAGCCTCTTTTTTCCCAAATAAAAATATGTCACTAAATATATGTAACTGAGGGCACATGGAATGCTTGACAGTTGTCCATTATGAGATGTAAAAAAATATTGAGATGGAGGTCTTAGACCATTCACATTTTAATAATTCAACTATGAAGTGTAAAGATAATACTGAAAGATGATTTGCTTAACATATTTCAGTTGTACACATACACTCTAATTTTTTTTTAAAAATAAAAATATAAACATCATGGACATTGTATACTGTACATCCCTAAAGATTTTTTTATAAAATGTAAAAAAATGTATATTAAAGAAAATATGTCTCTATAGGCTATAAAGATCTTAGGAATGTATTTTTTAGACCGTCATTGAAAATGATTTTAAAAAAGACAATGCTGTATAATACTTTAAGTTATTTGTGCTCATAACTGATCAATAGAAATAATGAATAAAATTTAAGTCATTAAGACAAAATAAAAGTGAATAAGTAGACCAAGAGCACAAAAATATAGATGCATAGTATTCTTATCCATTTTAAGTTACCCAGTGACTAACAAAGAAGGTTTCTATTTAAAGATTATCTGGTTCACGTCTGTGCTTAACAGCTTCTTCATCATCAGTAAAAGATCGGATCAAGAAAAACGTTATTACCATTCCAGCAATCTGCGGAAACAAACACAAAATATGTTTTTTTTAACAAATTCTGTTCTCAAAAAAATTTAATTTTTAAGGCTCAATGAACAGAAGGGATCAATGAGATTACATAATCATCGGTACATTATCATCTACAAAGTTTACTTTAAACAATCATGTGTCCCTTGATAAAAATAGCATATGTATATTAGCACCTTTCATGAGAAGCATTAAACTTATTGTTTGCTAACAAAAATGTACTAAGATTAGTTCAAATTTAAAGTTAAATCATGCTTTCTCGAATTAAAATTTAATATAACAATTCATTATACCACACAAACAAAAATGAGGTTAAGTGAAAGTACTGGGCAGAGATCTGTAGTCCAGTGGAAGAAAGCGCAAAGGATCTGATTATAACTGAATGGGTGCTGATATTTTAAAAAATTAAAAAGAACACAAATTCACAGAATTTGAAAAAAGACCATACAGCACTAGCTGTAGAATATTAAAGATAGAAAAGCACCTACCATAATGAAGGCAAACACGAAAGCCAATGCTACAATAATATCTGACTGACTGAGGACCAGCTCCTTGGCTTTGTCATAACAACCCTGAGAATTGTAAAAAAAAATTTATAGACATATAAGGTGATCACGATTATCTGCTCTCTTTATCAAAATTAAAACTTTATCATTTTTTAGACTTCCAGACCTTAAATTAAGTATTAAATTTGTTGTTTTTTTTTGGTTTTTTTTAAATTCTAGATAACTTTACCAGACACATAGTCTACAGCAAATAAAAAATTTTAAGAAAAAAAATAATAATTACAAAAATATGGTTGATTGCTGAAAGAAACATACATTTCATATATTTTACATGAAAAATATCCAACATTTATTTTACTTCTTTTCAACACATCCCCCCCCCCCCTAAAAATATCCAAAATTTTTTTTTTTTTTTTTTTACACCCCCCCCCCCCCCCTTATATTAATAGTACTGAGTGAAAAAAGGCTGCAGCGAGCTTCATGCGTGACCTCTGAACTTTGGGGAAATGGGTGGATTTTTCTCTTTAGTGGGAAATGTTTTTCCCGTAGCCTGGTACGGGAAGGTATTGCTATTTTTGTTATAATGCGACTATTGCTTCGTAAATCTTTGTTATAAACTGAATGAAACTATCTTCTCTGTTTGACTGATTTTTTTTATAACGTCATCTCCATTCCGGCATCCTGCAACTGCCTCTTCCTATCAGTGGGTCATTTCTTGACACAAATGGTTAACGAAGGCAATGCACTCTCGCTTGGCATAGGGCAGTAGATTTCATAGAAAATGGCAAGTTAACTCTTTTTTTTGTAACGCTTGGACCCGCTGGGTATTTTCTCAAAATACCTGGACCCCGGTGTAAAAAAAACTGCTCCCGTTTAAGCCCTAGTTATAAAATAATAATATAAGCTGCCTACCATTCTAATATAGCTGGCATCATAGCAGCTTTTCAGAAGTATTCTCTAATGGATGTCAATTTCAAACTTTTACTTACAGTATAATAAAGATAATCATTTTTCATTTCTATATCATAGTTGAACGGTGGACCTTGTGAGAAATACTGGCAGAATTTATCACTTTTATATGCCTTTGTTATCTCATCAACTACGCAGCATGACAAAGGCACATACTTTTTTTCATTAACTCCAATGCCTAAAAAAGAAATATAAATACATGTTACACATTTCATTTTTTTTTTAAACGTTCTAATTTAGGTCAAAATTGTTTAAAATTAATATTTATTTGTTAAACTGTAATTTTTGAATAAAAAAAAAAAAGCTTTTATATTTCAAGCTTGTATCTTGCTACCTTGTGTCCTTAGTTTAACATCTACCCTAAAATTATATTGTTGAGAAATATTGAACTAATATAGGCCTATGCAAAATTACATTTGATGACATAAACTAATGTTTAAAGTTATTAATATAACAACTAAAAGTATCTACAGAAAAAAAGCATACTCTTTTGTTTGTCGAAAAATTCTGTACGTTTGTATATAGGCCATCCATCCTGTAATTCCTTCTCTTTTGCCGTTAGTGGATTAGTTCCATCTTTGTAAGGAAAATTAAATATCACAGCTGGTCCAAGAGGCTTTTGACTCAAGGCGCAGCATTTCAACTGAGGGGGGAGAGAAAGCAACCGTTGTTGTAAAGGGGCTTTAAAGAAAGAGAATATTTCTTCGAAAAGCATAAAACATTGACTGAGCACGTGTTAAACAATGCTAATAATAAGATAGCATAATAAGCTACCCCCTGAATGGATCCAGTTTATAACGATTTACCTTCACAGCTGGGCAGCATTTGATCAGTTGATTTAACAACAACACACAACCCCCCCCCCCACTCCCATCCACCACATTTAAAAAAAAAATCTTTAGAGTAGACAGTGGAACACCGCTATAACGTGCCCTGCCCTAACGCGAATTCGGATATAACGTAATAATAAGAAAGCATAATAAGCTACCCCCTGAATGGATCCAGTTTATAACGATTTACCTTCACAGCTGGGCAGCATTTGATCAGTTGATTTAACAACAACACACAACCCCCCCCCCACTCCCATCCACCACATTTAAAAAAAAAATCTTTAGAGTATACAGTGGAACACCGCTATAACGTGCCCTGCCCTAACGCGAATTCGGATATAACGCGGTCGTAGCATGGCTCCCGAAATTTGAAATTCATTTACTCCATCAGGCCTAAGTTCTTTGAAAATTTTATCCATTGCTTGGAAAGCCATTTTTTAAAGAGTAAAAAAATCACAAATTTACAAAATATCGAAGAAAATGAGCCCCTAAACGCACCACGTTCAAACTAGTATCAAAATTAATGCCGAAAATGAGGCTTTCTTCCGGTAGAACTATAAATATTATACACCTAAATGTTCTCGAAAAAAAGTTAAACATTGTAAAACCGCGTATTAACGCGACCCTGCTTTTAACGCGATCCGATTTTATCGACCCCGATCATCGCGTAATAGCGGGGTTCCACTGTATTTAATCTTTAATAAACAGTGATCAATTTTTTAATAACAACGCCTTGAAATAGAACAAATATTGTCAAATGTAAAATGGGCAATGGTTTCTGTTAAAAAAATGTGTGTTTTCCACTGGAAATATCACATACTGGCATCAAATTATGGCATGCACCAGGTGTGATGCAGAAGTTTTTCTTCCCTATTAAGTCTGCTACGTGTTGACTGTTTCTAAAATCACTGTGAAACTGCGTGTTGTGAGCATGTTGTCAAAAGATTCTCTACAATACTTAGGTTTGTGAAAAAAAACGTATGAATTGTGGACTAAAATTGCCACCTACCTCTGTTTGCAGCTGGTCCCATGCAGACGTGATCTCTTTGTCTTTGGCATAGCCATTAATGAGCGAGTTTCTCATGCTTTGAACCATCACATCTTCAACCTTAAAATTAAGAGTTTGGAAATGTAACTGAACCAGTTTAATTGAAACAATGTTAAATATGAAATAATTAGCATTTTATGCACTGATCCACATGCTGTTAAAATGTGGATAACATTTAATGCACAAATAATCCAAACTAAAATTATTTTTACTTAAAAACCATTTTCTTTACAGTTAATGCCAGGTTAATATATTACTTTCATCCTCTGATTAATTTTTCTTGACATGTTAAAGTTGCTGAAAGCGTACATTAGTCAGTAGAAGTATTTCACAGCCTAAAGGTAGTTTTTCAACCACATAAAATAGCATGCATTTTGTATATTTGTTTTACAGAATCTGTATTTTTGCTGTGCTTTTTATCTTCATAAATACAGGTTTTCTCACTTATCATCCTTTTCAAGTTAAATGGTGTCGAGTACATGAAAAAGTATTTATATTACTCTTCAAAAATAGACTGATTATATTTATTGAAATAACAAACCACTGCAACTGAGAAACTTACTTCTCCCTTGAAGACTATGCCTAATACAGCTGCTATTATCAGTATAATAAATCCGAAAACCAGCAGCCCAAAGTACTGAAACAGAGATGGAAATGTTTACATTATAAAATTTAATGTATAAGAAAGGTAAAAAAAAAAAAAAGATAGTGCATGATTCAATGGTTTAAAAATAAGGACTACTAACAAAAAAAAATAAATAAACAATTTAACATTAATATAAATAACAAACCACTGCAACTGAGAAACTTACTTCTCCCTTGAAGACTATGCCTAAAAAAGCTGCTATTATCAATAAAAAAAATCCGAAAACCAGCAGCCCAAAGTACTGAAACAGAGATGGAAATGTTTACATTATAAAATTTAATGTATAAGAAAGGTAAAAAAAAAAAAATGATAGTGCATGTTTCAATGGTTTAAAAATAAGGGCTACTAACAGAAGAAACTAAATAAACAATTTAACATTAATACTTACAATTATCAGCCATCTTTTATTTTCTTTTAACAGTGCAACAGTTCCGATTATACATACGATAATAATTATAGCACCAACAGCAATAAGCATGTAGGATGCTGCAGTAAAAAGTGTGTCTCCAATCACAAATGACACATATACTTTAGACACAGCAGTCCATATGCCTACAGCAGCTAAAGCAATTCCAACAGCCTGAAATGATTTTTCATTCATAAGTATACATATATAAAAATTTACATGCAGCATAACTACTAACACACAATTGACACAAAACAAAAAAAATTGTAGGAGGAAATTCAAATGATTTTTCTTGAAATGATAAAACTTTTAAAAAAGAATAATTATAAGAAAAGAGAACCTACCAAACTAATTTAACAGTGAAATTTCATAGAATTTTTCTTTTGCAAAGAAACCTTATAAAATAAAGTTGAATTATTTTAAATAACCCATTCATTAATAACTGTTGCACAATTAACACTTAGGAAATTTAAAATCTTCAGAAAAATAGTAAATTTTTATTAAAGTAAATGAAATTAAGAGCCCTGATTAAAAAATAAAAAATAAAAAAACAACTACTGCACCCATGTTGGGGAACATTTAGTGATTAATGCAATGGTATTTAAACAATATCTTGTTCACCAAACATATTGCTAAATTGTCAAGTTCAAAAATTATCTTGGCTTAATTTAAAGGGACCTTTTCATTACACGTCTCTAATACAATCAATATTTTTGCAAAACTGCTCTGTCTACTGACAATGAACCGTACGTTGTTGATCAAACGCATTGTTTAAATGGTATCAAGTTCTAAAATTATTTTGTCTGAATTTAAAGTGAACTTTACATTACCTGTCTGTAATACAATCAATATGTTTGAAAATGTGTTCTTTCTACTTACAATAAATAGTATGTTGAAGATCATCAAAAGTAGTTTGAAACAGTTCATGGCTGTAAGGCACCTCTTAGGGGATTCCTGAAGACGAAAGTACAATTGAACAAAAATACTGATTAATATAATAAGGAACTCTTTTTATTTCTAGGGATGTAATATTTTCAAAAGCCATGGTTGCAAAAGCAATGATTACTGTTTATTGCTTCTCAAGTGTAGGCAATACAATAAAAAAAAAAATGAAACAAATTTAAGTAATGACACCACATATCATGAAACAAATAGCATGTGGCATTTTATCATTGATGTTTTGATTGCACTATACATCCCTATGTGATTGGCACAACTTAAATAAAAAAAAGTTTTTTTTAAAAAATCTCTCAATTGTATCTAAGGTGTTGTAAAGAAAGTTTGAACTGATTATAGCATTCCAAGTAGACATAAGTGAGTTTGGAAGAGATTAAGAAAATCACAAAAATAAATTTCGAATAATAATAAAAACAAATATATTTTTTAACCAGGAAATGATCTACAAAGAGTAAGAAAGGTACAATATACACTAAACACACTGTTCAGTTACATCAAGTAATGATATTTTTAAACTATTTTATTTTAAAAACAAGAAACATGCAGGTACAAAACCTTGTTTTGTGAAGTTGGTTCTGGGATAACAGTACTTATCTCCATTTTATGCTGATATCTACCCCTGGGATTGTCCCCTGATAGTCTATCATGATTAGTTGCCATTTCTTTACAACACACACATAATCAACAATGAACACATAAATCTGCAACTAAGAAGTGTAAACTACATGTCCCCTATCTGCACACTGAATGGTCTTTACATTCCTGAATAAAAAAAATACTAATGAAATCTTAATTCATATTCCAGCATATCTAAATAGCTAAATAACACAAGTTCACAGCACAGCTTCAAACTTAAGCTAAGTCCAAAACTATATGTTAGTCACTCTAATAATTTTAACCAATGACTTGAAGGAGTACAGTACTAAAAAAAAAAAAAAGACCTAATCAATATTGGCATATTTACACCCTGCCAAGAGTGGGAGTTCCTTAAAATGCATAAGTGTTGGTTCTGAAATATTTTGGCAACTTGATGTAAAGCAAACATTTACTTGACGATTTTCCAAAAGCATGCAAATTTATTATCACAAATGGCTAATTATAGATTTTAAATATTCTTTTATAAAAATTGGAATATTTATAACAAATTCCCTTGATTTATTTACAACTTAAAATAAAAGAATTCCTTAAAAAGAGAAACTGTATTTACATTATTTCAAAAATATAACCACTACCAACATGACATCTACAGGTTTAAATAAATCATACATTGATCAAATTTTTCACTGGATTTATTATTATTCTTTAAATTTTAAAAATAAATGTTATTCGTTAAAAAATATGGAGGGGGGGAGGGGAAGAGGAGGAATTGTGCATACCCCACATAGTTCTGCCTATGAATATTTTACTACCCATATTTTCCAAACTCTGGTCCACTTCTTATAACACCATTTTATGACATAAGTTTCACCTGAGTTAAAGAATTATGGACTCTTCCAGCCTGCTATAGAAGCAAGCAACTAAGAAGTGTGGGCCAAAAGAAAGGTGACAGGATCCATTGCCTAACATGGCTGTCTATCCATTCATAAGGTATGCATTCACCAAAAATCTATTTATAAACTGGACAATTAAAAAAAACATCCTTATCAACTCCATTATACATCAAGGGCAATGATCTCTTTAAAAAAAAAACTGCATATAATTCAAAGGAGTAAGGTATTCTATGGCAAGACGAGAAAAGTAAACTAACACACTAGTCTAACGTGAAACTTTTAGAACCAAAAGGGTATGTTTCTTTAGTTAGAACAACAGGTTATCGATACCATTAAATCTGTTTCAGGAGAAATATTTATTTTTTGCTTATTTTCTTATTGATTTTGCACCTGCATACAGCAGATGCCGAAAACCAAAAGTTACTTGCTTTTATTTCTCTTCCTCTACACAGAGGCACAGCAGAACAACTTATTTCCTACATGAGTTTTCATTAGATATATAAGCTCAAGTTTTGCAGTAGTAACTTGTGGGGTGAAAATAGTATTTCTCTATACCATATACCATTTCCAGGGGGTCCTCAAACAACTACCTGGGTAAAAATGTGACCATCATTTTAGCCAAAAGCACTCATACTTCCCATTGAAATACTTAAAAAAATGTTGCTAATTAAAGTTTTTCATCATATAAGTGATCTTTCTTTTTTCATTTTGTTATTTATTTTAGCTCTATAAATAAGATATGTGCAATTTGCATATGAATTCCCTCTGATTTTGTTAAATCAAATAATAGTTTCCTCCCCACCCCCCACAATGTATACAGGACAGTGAACCCTCCCCCCACACAAATTAAACATTTTGAGGACCCCTGCCCTATATTATAAACAGCTAATGGCAACCAGCAGAGGGAGGGGGGAAGGATGAGTAGCCAGCCTCTTGAGCTAGAAGCTTTTTCCTTCACGTCTATAGAGAGATAAAACCTTGGTTTTCATTACAACACAGTTTCGTTGGAGCTATATTTTGCTGTATTAAAATGTATCAAAATTTATGTGAAATTTGTAGAATTTTTGGTCTGAAATATTTTTTTGAAGGCTTAATAGAAATGACACCTGCTGTTCACAGAATGATCCTTGAAAGAGTCATTTTACATCTGCCATCGACACCCATAAGACCGCTGAATATGGGATCTCACTAAAGGAACCAGGATACAAGAAAAGATCAAGCAGATTTAAACATTATTGAATGGCCTTGAAAATGGGACAGCACCCATAAAAGTGCTGCGTAACGTGTAGCAGGTAAAGAGGTGTGGAAAATATTTTTTGCTAAATGCGCTTCAAAGTCTGGGAGTAACTAAGACATTTCCAAAGCTGCAATGTCAATTTGAAAATTTAGAACATGGAGAATGCTGATAGATTTAAGCAATTTAAACTTAATATACCGGCACTGATAATGTGGATTCATTATCTGAAACTGACTTGGTAAATGGAGTTCAGAAAACAAAATGAATGGCAATTAAACTTCACTCAAGCAAGTAAATAAAAAGTAAGGTTCCTGTCCATTGTTTTTTTAAATTATAATCTTTAACAGTTATAATGGGAGTAAAGATAAATTGTAAAAAAATAGGATATACTTCACTTCACTTATTATTAATGATCTCTCTTTGATTGTCAAAGAAAAATTATTTCTGGTTAAAATGTATACTTTAGCCAAACTTGAATAAAATTGTTATTTTGTTTTTTTTAAACAATTCTTTTTACATTCATTACCTAAAACACATTTTTACTATACTGCGGGGTTGATAAGAATCAAGGTGTTTTCAAAAGAATCTGATTTATTTGATTTAAATCTGATTTTTTCTTTAAATAAACTTATTTTTTTCCTTCCCCTTTTTTTAAAGGATTTCTTTAGATTTCATCTTTATGAAGATTTAACATAATGTAGTTAGTCTAATAGTATTTAACTCAATCTTTTTGTTTCAAATTCAAATAGATTTTTTAAAAATTTTATTGAAATTTTTAAAATTTTTAATTATGATTTTTTTTGTTATTTAAATGATAATTTTTTTTCATTTTTAAATGATTTCTTTAGATTTTAAAGTATATCTATTTTTTTTTATAAACATAAAACATTATGTACATAAATATAATTTTTAAACTCTTTTTATTATAAATTGGATATTACATCATGAGTTTAGAAAAATAATTTTAAAATCCATTGAAGGGTTTTTATATTTTATTCAACATTGAAATTTTTCATATTCTAATAAGATAATAAGGAAAATATTTAACTTTAAAAAGTTTTAGAAGTCTAAAATCAGCAACTGAAACTTCTTAGTCTTAATGTTCCAGTCTCTATGTGATCTATAACAATAAGTATTTCAAATAAGTTTCACCCTTTCAAACTCGGATTATCAATGTCATATTTTCAGAGGTCAATGTCAATCAACTCCACCAAAGCTTTATGTTTAAATAATTAGAAAAGAAAAAGTAATTTTCCTGCTTTCTCAAACTCATGTCAATTTCTAATGTTTGAACGTACAAGACTTAAAGATAAAAATATTCTTTCAACTCAACAGATAATGCAACAGCTGTCAGCAATTGATCTACAATTGACAGTAATTATTATTCAAACGATTCCTATGAGAATTCCACCAATTACAAGGTTTTATGATTTTTAAGAACGTTGTCTTGAAACATAAACTTTCGAAATAGTGAAGCTTCAGCTCTGAAATTTATCAAAAGTGGAAGAAAATCTGGATCCTTTGAAGCTGTAAATTCCATCACAATCTCCATTTCTTTGTCAGTTAGTTCTCTATCTTTGTATTTGGGATGTAAATATAAGCCTAGAAATGAGCTGGTGTCATTTGCTTGCAAGGTTTCTTTGGTAAAATCATTTTACATAAGTGAAAGCTCTTCAAAACACAACAAACATGTATGTCAGATACTATGATGTACAATATGGAGTTGTAATCTCTCCAATAATAAGTGCCACATCTTAAGTTTCATCTATCTTGTAAACTCCCCAATAATGATGAGTGCCACATGCTAAGTCTCATCTATCTTGATTTAACTGAATATTATTATATTTTTATACACACATTGACCATAACCTTAGAAATACAATTGAAGAAGACAGAAAGCAATAAAGAATCAATGGTCCTTTCACTATTGACTAATAAATTGACAATGTAACTGCTGTTGTAATTAAAAGGTGCTGCAGAAGTAAAGAAACCCTGAAATCAGTAAAAAAAACATCAGCTACATCCTACAGATTTATATATATATATATTCTTTTTCTGGCATCTGTCCGTCACAATGTGACGATGGTGCAGACTTCACAGGACAAAATCACAAGGACTGGGATTATTCTTTAGGATTATAAGCTGGTTTCCTACATGGCAAATCGCCTGAATAACCCAAGCCCAAGGGAACTTTCAGGATTTCATCTAGGGCCAGGACATGTGTAGGCTACTCCTTTTATAATAGTGGGGGTGGGGGGGGGGGTGTCTAAATTAGTCTAAGTCTAAGTCTAATTTTTTTTTAATGTCTAATGTTTTGATTAGTCCAGTTATCAACTGTAACTGTAAGGCCTACTCAGTAATCATTTACTAAGTCACTTAAATTAAATCACCGATAAGCCTCTAACAATTCATTATAATTAAGTGGTAGACCTAATCCTAAGTAAGTAATTAACTAAATTCTATTAATTATAAATTAGTTTAATTATTATTAATTAATTATCAGGCCTAATATACACAAATACAATTAAGTTAAACATAAAATTGCTAGTCAAATATTTCAGTTAATTGACACACAGGATTTAAGAAACAACATTAAGATTACTGGGACAAAAATAAATATTTACCTGGTAAGTAAACAAAATTATTTTAAAAATTACACCTGCGTCGATATCTTTTTCACCTGTCAAAACTCTTCACCGGAGAAAAACTATAAACATACTACAACGCGGAAGTGACATTTATATAGCGTTACAAGGAGCGGTAACTGGAATTTTCTAGCAATGAACGCATTTACATGAGTCATTGCCGTTAGAAAATACTGTAGGCCTACCAAATAAATAAAGTTAAAGTTCATGTTTGTTTTTTGTTGGTTTTTTTGTTTGTTTTTTTTTTAACTTAAAATATGTTTTTATTCATGAAATAAGTTATTCCGAAGAAAATTTTCTCTCACACTTTAACTGTTATAAGTTAGTCTATTCCTTTAAATCCGTTGCCAGTTGGTGCTGTTACTTTCGTAATGTCAACGCATTCATAATTATCACAAAATAACCTTTATTGCGAACGAAAAAATTATTGTTATCTTGAAGGAACATACTTCGGAGAGATTTTAAGATCTTGACAGAATTGATAGTGACATTCATCTGTCCCAGAATCCGTTTGTATGTAACATTGATGATGGGCCAGTTGAACTACAGTTGGAGCTCATTGATTTGCATTCATTAGCAAGCGAAAGAGACGCACAGAGAAGAAAATTTTGCTGAATTTTACTACTGCTAACCCAATGTTGAGTTTCTGAAACTGAAGAACTTTTCCACTGGTATGGCTTCAGTGTTTGGAACAACTTATGTCTGTGGACAAACATTTTTTAAAAAAAATGAAGTATGTGAAGTCAACACATCGAACGAGAGTGACGGATAAACAGTTGAAAACAATTCTCTTGATTGGATGCAGCAATTCGAAACCAATCATTGATGAAATCTTGAAAGCCAAAAGTCATTTTCCCAAATCTCACAAACCTTTTTTTTTTTTTTTTTTTTTTTTTTTTTTTTTTTGCTGCTTAGTTTGTGAGATGTGTGGACTAGGTCTGATGTACATTAGGTCTAATGTAACTATTATTTTGCTAACATCACCTTCTTTTATAACTTTTTAAGTAAATAAATGTGTTAGTTGTTTTTGTTCTTTGTACATTGCACGCCGCTCACCATCTATGATTAACATGGAATACTAAACTAAGTCAAGTCTTAGTTTTTCGTCTTTTTTTCCTCAGAGCTTTCGTTCTGGCTTGCAAGTATTGTACAGAAAGATTATCCGGCCAGCGCTCGTCACTTTTTTTTTTTATATATACGGCCCACCGTGAAAAAAAAATGGTGACCCCAGATATAGCGCAAGGCGCCTGACTTTGACCAAAGCCTGGGGGTACTACAATCACTACGCATGGACAATGCATAGACAGCTATGTGTCCCGGAGCCTCGAACACCTTAATCCGGCTAGTTATCATTAAAGTGAAAACACCTGACATTTTTCAAAAGTCATAAACGAACTTGTGGATTTACAATAAGTTATAAGACCAAAGGAAACCAAGTCTTTTGGGCAACATAATTATCCCAAAAATGAGTGAAATGAAATGAAATGATTGAAATTGTAATTTAAATATTAAAGAGATGTATCGAAATGACACAAATAATAAACTTTATTTTAAACAATGTGCATTAAATCAAAATGGCTGCGATTTAAGTTATAATTTTTTAAAGATTATCATTTAAAATTTTATGTTGATTAAATGGCTGCTTCTCCTGGATCCTAACGTCTGGAAGTTGTATTTCTCATTTTAAAAAAAAAAAAAAAAATCTTAATTAATAGGGGCTACATTTTACCTGAAATTGAACTGAATTTGTTAAGCTATAATTTTCCAGCGGTAACATACGCCTGCTTTGAGCTTTTTTTTAATTGACTATCGTCCTAGTTGAATTGCCTGTCGTCCTAGTTGACTCGACTGCCGTCCTAGTTGACTCGACTGTCGCCCTAGTTGATTCGACTGTCATCCTAGTTGACTCGACTGTCGCCCTAGTTGACTCGACTGTCGCCCTAGTTGACTCGACTGTCGCCCTAGTTGACTTAAGTGTCATCCTAGTCGACTTACCTGTCATCCTACTTGACTTAAACTGTCACCCCCCCCCCCACACACACACACACTTTTTTTCCTATGCCTAAGACGGTGTTAAGATGAATTTGAAATTTGATCTAAATAATGCTGTTTTTCAAGCACACGAAGTTTCAAATTAATGTTTAAGTCATCCAAGAGCTTTACATCAGTGGCTCTCAACCTTCCCAATGCCACGACCCTTTAATACGGTTGCTCGTGGTGTGGCGACCCATTGCCACAGAATTATTTTCGTTGCTACTTCATAACTGTAGAGCATATGTGTTTTTAAGATGATCTAAGGCGACGACTGGTCGTACGACCCCAAAAGGGTTCGCGACCCCACGCGTTGAGAAACGCTGCTTTAATGGTCTCCGGTGGCAGCTCCAAGAGGTGGGATGTTCTGGCCTCACATCAACTGTGTTGAATATCAAGCTCAATTGGATCCCGAAGCGACGGTCTAGGTGGTCTCCATGAGGAGCAGAATTCGATCAAATGCCAAGTTTTTTTCCTTGTTGGGCTGGGCCGGGGTGGCAAAAGTCTCGACCCGCCCCGGGCAGCACTAAGTCTAGCCACGCTGCTGGGGAATAATGCGAGGATGAGGGACAGATTAATCCTGAGATGCGGGAATAAAAGCAAATTTAGCCAACCGCTCTCCAGACATTATCATCAATTTGGCCTATTATTGGGCACTACAAAAGGCAGGAGACCCAAATCCTAAAAAGCTTGAAAGTCTGTCTATATTGTGTTTGGGGTTGTCCATTAATTACGTCAACAATTTTTAAAAGCAATTTTTGACACCCCCCCCCCCAAAAGGAACAGTTGTTAACAGTTTGAACATTACTGTGGACCCCCCCCCCCCCTTTTTTAATTACGTCAACATTTTCTACACACCCCCCCCCCTGGAATTATATTATAAATAAATTTATAAATACATATTACTTTGTGCTGATCTATTTTAATAACACAGAATTGAAGAAAAAACATTTATTAGTTACATGTTTAGCTTGTTAACACACGTTAAAAAGTTTTTACACTTAAATTTTATAATGCCGAATCAATTGAAAGGTTGTAAAAAACTAAATAGCACTGTTTGTGGTATAAATATGATTATTGTCAGTAAAGCTGACAAGTATAGTATAGTTTCTGCAGGGCCGGCGCTAGGGGAGTGCGAAGTGGGTGACCGCCCAAAGGCCTCGCGCGTTGCCGTAGGCTATAATATTTATAATATACCTAAGCCTACTAATAGTTCCTAATCAAGTCAACACAATATTCGGAGTTATTAATTAACTGTTATATGAAAAAATAGAAATTTCGGAAACTAAGCAAGTGAACAAATATCCGTTATGACGCGTCCCATTATGACCAACAAGGCCCCAGTACGACTATAACGTATCTTAATATCATATAGGCAGAATATATAACGTCAAAGGCCCCTCAAAATTCAATTTTCCCAAGGCCCCGCACCCTCCTAGCACTGGCCCTGGTTTCTAGCTGCTATCACCTTCCCAAGGGTAGGGCAGGGGGGAATTTGCCCCCCCCACCTTCTAATTTGCAGGTTGTATTTAAATTGCTATGTACTATGTACTGTGTCGCCTCCAGTAATAAACAACTTAACAAGCCGACCAAGATATGGTTTTGCCTCCCCTCCCCCCTGAAAAAACCCTGAAATGACGCGTCTAATGGGCATAGTCTAAAAGTAGCTGACTGATCATTTTCATCTTGCGGCACTGATATACCAGACAAATCAACATCATCCTCATATAATTATTCAGCACTTAAAATAGACGCATTGTCGATTTGAGCAGTAATTGCCATAAGATCTCTCTATCTCCTTGCAGCTAATCGCATTGGTCGAATCATTTTTTTGTTGAGGAGCAGGTGCTAATTTCTTCTGCTCAAGAGGGCATTGTCGGTGCTGTTGAACTTGCTTTTTCAACATGACTTGTGATGCAAAATAGATGTTGCAGATTTTGCAAATCCGTTCAAACAGCGATGTTATTATTGTTACTCACTTTACATTCACCTAATTCTCAAAATCTCGTATTCCGACTCTATCAAATATCATTTAACTTTTGACTTCTCTTGCACTAACAAAGTGTGCTCACATTCTGACCAGCCATCTGCAGTGCGCAGACAGACACACATTAAATTAATCTTATATTGTTAAAAGCCTAAAAATTATGACTATTTATTTATTTATTTAGGCATTTTTATATAGCGCTTACCTTAAAGCTCTAAGCGCTTTACAATTATTAAAAACATGTAGTAAACTAACTACAATAAAAATGAGACATTAGGATAGTAACTACTATACTATAGAAACAATTAAAATGGCTATAAAACGAGGACACTCATTTACACTTTTAAGTTTTTTTTTAAAATAATGTAATAACCAGTCAATTTTTAAGATTAAAATTTTAATAGAGACGTCAACTTATCTAAACCCCCCCCCCTTTGTCAACAACTGTCAAACATTCCCCCCCACTTTGTTGACGTAATTAATGGACGCCCCTTTTGTGTTGTGATATGTCGGTTTCAGTTTCATATTAAAAAAGACGCTCAGAGATTTCCTTCGATCATTATGAATTAATTAATTTTTTTTTAAATTGGTGACCTGGGCAACACTTCATTATTAAATTAGTGGGGATATTATCTTAATATAAAGCAAACGAAAATGGATAGTTATTATAATAATATTTAAAAAAATGTTTTTTATTATTTATTTATTTATATGTGGGCGTGGTTTGATTCCTCTTGGATCTACAATACAAGGGCGACCACTCCAGTTTTATGTTTCCAAAAGTTTATGACCACCAGAAGTTCAACTGAAGTTTGGACTGTCTTCATTCTTGAACCAATGTAAATAGTCGTAAGAATAAAATTCTTTTTGTTCAAAATACATACTATAAGTAAAACGAAAGAAATAAGAGTTGTAAGTTAGTCGTTAATCACAAAATAAAAGCATATATATGTGTATTCACTCTTGATGGTTATTCAGATTCAGCAGATTTTTGAAATTTAAATTTATTATTTGTGAATAATAGGAGTCATGGATTTCACATTCGGAATGATTCAGTTCAGTGAATGACTCGCGTAAAAGTAAAGTAGAAAATTAAAGAGACATGCTAAACATGCTAGTCTTAGTAATTAGTTTACTGGCATTTTTTTTTCAGTAGTATACTACTATTATTTCTGTTAATAATGTTTAAATTAATTGATTATTTTTAAAATCCACATGAAATGATACCCAACTTGCTATACTATACTAACTTATAACTAAGTTACATTTATAACTTACACTATTTTTGCAGTAGGCCTAATTATGCGCGCCTGAATAATGAGTTATATTTAAGATTAGATCACATGCTACCAAGATAAAGAAATTAAAAGATTAAAAAGTATAAGATAGCCTCACCTAAAACTACCAATTCAATAAGTAGTAAACTAAATACAGTTTTACTATTGAAAATATTCATCTGGTTTTCATTAAAGTTAAAGTTTTCCTTTCTAGTTTCTAGCTAAAATTAAACCTCTGATATATGTTATATAAACTATTTTTAAAAAAGCTCACAAGGCGTCTTAAATAACATTTTTTCTCTTGAAATAGATAAGGATCTATAGGCCTATCTCTTACTTAACATTAACAATGGTATTAGTGATAACTTTTTTTTGATTTTTTTAAATTTCGTGGTGGGCAAATGGACAAAGATGACCATAAAATAGTTACTCCATTAAAACAGTTACATGAATAAAAAAAATTAGAGCAGTTGACACATTTCTTAAGCTCTTGTTTACAAATTAGTTGAATCTATATATTTTTTCAGAATATCATGGATATTAAAAATTATCTATTAAGCAAGAAGCCAAGGCGATCTGATAGATTACTCAATAAAGATAGAAACATTCAAGATTGTTCCAGAAAAGTGGAGCATGATAGATTACTTAACAAAGATAGAAATGTTCAGGATTGTTCCAGAAAAGTGGAGCGTCTTTTCACTTCTCCACTGGGATATTTTGACCTCATTCCTGTTGAACTTAAGTTTAATGTTTTTCAATTTCTTTCTAGTGAGTATGTATTTGGAAAGAGTATAAGATGAATATACTTTTTGAATGTTTTATATTAATCTTAATAATTAAGTTTAAGTTAATACAATTATTTTACAACAAGTTGCATGAAAAATAATTTGTAAAAGTTCTTACTTAGTCATTTTATCTTTAATTTTATTGAAATGAAAATTATTACTAACAGCCATTAAATTTTAATTTCTTCTTTAAATTGTTGTGTTTCATAGAGAATATGTTATTTTGGGGAAAGACGTTTTATGTTGTTGAAAATGCAGCTGTTCATTTATATTATAGCCTATTTGTTGCTTTATTTTTAGTTGAAGACCTCAGCTTATTGACTATTACTTCCAAAGCCATGAGAAATCTTATAGAAGGTTACAGAGTAACCCGGTTTAGTGGGCCACATTGCTTTTCATACAAAGATGTTCACATGCTTTTACCAAAAGAGCAGCAAACAGAAACCTTGGGAAAATATAGAAAACTAGGTAGAGTAGTCCTATTTTGACAATTATAATTAATGTTAACGCTAAACAAAATATGTGCAATACACAAAAAGCTGTATTTCCCTATGTCTATACTATTATTAATAATTCCTTGAAAATGTGTCTCATTCTTTATGTCTCCAACAGACTTTGCAAATTATTTAACTATTCATGAATAATTTTCTTCTTCTAGTTAGTTATTTTATACAATACAATTCTACATCATGTTTGACTGTTTGGGATAGGGCATTAATGTTTTCACAATTTTGGGAAAAATTCTGCTAACTTAGTCATTGTTTTCAACAGGGCTGCTGATCAAAAGATCAACATGTCTTTATGCTACTAAAGACAGATTAAAGATCATTAATGAATTCTTAACACGGGTTAGTGCATTGAATTTATATTGTCCTATGCAAAATAACATGTGATTAAAACAAAACCAAGGGATTAAGTTTCATGCAAATTTGGAACTTCCAAGGACAAAATGCAAGGAAAAATCTCCACGGAAAATTTAAACAGAAATTCTAACATAATAAAAAGCTCTTTTTTCTTTGCCATTGAAAAGAAATATTACCATTAAGAATACAACTTCATTTTTATGATTTATAACTTAATCATGAATTGAGAGAATGTTAAGTTTTTTTAATATAGCTTTCTTTGTTAGATCATTACTGGTGCCGGAAGACATTGATTAAAATGTCTATAATCCTTTTGTTATGATGTTGTGATTCCAAAGAAGTTCATTGACCCAACACGTGTCCCATTTCCTTGAATTGTGGAATATAACTTGGGCTTCTTCTTCATTTAACAAATTTATAGTTACATTAAACTTCCTTAGACACGAGGCTGCCCGGAAGTTTATTGTCCACTGTAGTTTGTTGGCAGGTTCTTGGAGCATGCTGGAAACCTTTTATGTCATCCAGTCTATAACAGTGCATTTGCTTCTTAAAGTAAAGGGGAATGTGTTGTGTTGAGGAAGAGCATGTCTCCTTCTTTAGCGAGCTCTTTCAAACTTGAACTTGACTGATACTTGAACTGTATGCCCTCCACCCACCCCCCACCCCCCCACCCCCCCAACCGTATCTTAACTCACATTTTAACTACTCTGGCACATTGAATGATCATTTTTAATGTGTTGTTACTTGTGTTTAGAAAACACATATAAAATTTACTTTTTTAAGAAACAGTTACAAAATTCACCTTAGTTCGCTTAGCTGTATTGTACACTTTATTATGCTGTGGATTTTCATTCGTCATATTCATTTTTTTAAAATGATTTGTGAACTAGTCTACCGCATAACTAAAGCATTGCCTAATTTATATATATTTGTTGCCTTACAGATATATTGTTATAATACTGACTTGTGCACAGATCCATCCAGATGCATTGCTTTACTCTGTTTTGGCAAGTTTCTTCACACAGTTATTGCAGGCTGGGATGACAGTGAATGTAAAAGGGCTTTTGAAGCAATCTCCAATCACATGAACATGCTGAAATGTGTCAAGTCAGTGGTGAACAGCAAACCTGGTAGGTCAGACTAATCACAAGAACATATTGTAGAACTTGAATGATTTGACCAGGTGTAGTTCCTGTAATCAGTTATCTATTTCAAGTATGTAAATAGCTAATGGATGACAATAATAATATGAGATGTAATAAATTTTAAATAGTCTTTTTAACACTATTGACCATATTTTTTTAAGGGCTTTGATCCTGAACATCAAACTGTTTTGTCCTGGTCTTGCAATGCCCTATCTTTGATAGGACTCAAAATTCAGTCGAAATGATGCTTTTGTGTATATTATTTAGGACTAATGCTGTTCAGTTTTACATTGCTTTAGATTTTATATTGCTGGGTCTCAAAAATGATTAAAGGACATCCAAATTAGTGAATGTTGAGATGATGGACATTTGAGTTTCTATAGTAGTTAGAAATAAATCATTTTTTAAATTCTATATGGGTATAAATTTGTATGCAGCAAATTTTTGGCAACTTGATAGTTTAAACAAATAAATAAAACTATTTGCTTTGAATAAATGAAGAGAAAAGTATATTCTTAAAAATCTGATACTGATGGACTAATCTTAAGAATTGAGAAATTTCAGAAAATGGAGAAACCCTTTCATAATACTCTTTGTCCAGCAGTTTGGATGAATGTGCTAATCTGCTGGCAATGGCTGTGAGTGGTGCCCATTGTCCAGCTAGCCCATTTGACCACGTCAAAATTGAATCAAGCTCTTCAGCTCTGTCATTCATGTTAGGAAATAGCTTCAGTTATGGTTTACATAAAAATGATCATTTTAATTGACTTACCATCTCATAGCTCTTGAGTTAGTCTACTGCAATGTGAAGCTGAGTTGCAGACTAAAACTCTGAGACTTTCTAAGCGATCACCACAGTTTGGTCTGATAATTAAAAAAAAAATTTAAAATGGCAAAAATAATAACCAAAGTCATGTTTGATTTGAACAGTTTTTTTCAAACTTGCCTTAGGACAGCCTACACTAAAAATAAAATTCTGCAAGAACCACACAATTCATTAAAAAAAGTTATGTTGCTTGTTATTATGAGCATTATTATTACATTAGGCCTACACTGAATGAAAACATTATAAATATCTCTTAATTTGTAGGTAGATAACCAAATAACCTTTCATAAAACATTAAAAAAAAACAACTGTTTGTTGCATGAGCAAGAAAATGACTCTCTGACTTTTTAAAAATAAATCACTACCCCCCACTACTAACAGTAAGTGATATCAAGGGGATAGGTTGCACCCTTGATTTTTATAAAAATGTTTGGTAAAAAGTGTGCGACCTGTACTTGAGTATATACCGTAAAATATATTTTAATCTGTAATTTTGAATTTAAAGCTGAACATCAAGAATTTAAGTCATAAATATGAAATATATTTTGGTAGAATTATTATATGTTTCATTTTTCAGGTACTCTTAGCTTCTTTGAAGGAACTGTCCGCATATTTTTTCGGCGCATCTTTTTGGATCCATCCCTAACTGTACCTGAGAGAATCTTTTGGATTAGCTGTATACTAGAACCCTTCAGTGTTGTGTCCCAGGCAAGATTATTGTATATTTTATACACTGGGCACTTTTCTGGTAGGTTCAAAAGTGGTTGGTTGTTAAATTTATACATTTCTTTTTTTTCTAAATCAACCTGCTAATATGGTTTACTTTTTTTTTTTCCCTCATTTTTTTTTTGCTATGTACTGTAGTTATTTCTTTTTATTTTTTAGAGTTTGAATTATGAAATAATTTAATCCAGCATTGTATTTGAATGCTTTTATTAAATTTTCATTATTGCCATTTATTGATTCTAAGGAATAATTATCCTTCATATGTGTATACCCATTTTAGAAATAATTTGTCTTGCTGTGGTCAATAACTGCTATTCCTCATCAACCCTCTACTAAATAAACATTTTCCCCAGGAGGTGAAATACAGTGGCATGAAATGAGTGAGTCCACTCCAATGGACAATGAACACTCATCTATATTTTTTGGAAGCCTGTCTAGTATTCTTCAGCTATTGCACCTCCCCAACACAGAGTGGAAGAATGATAATGTCATAGAAATAATTGATGAGATCACAAGTAAGCTGCATAGACCTATATATTATTATATGTCTGAAATTTGTGAATACATGATTATTATCTTGCTCAAATGTGTCAGTTCAAAACTATGTCCATTTAATTTGTTTTTACTTAATTGTCTTGAAGACTACACATTTGCTAAATACCACCCATTGTGTTGATGAATTGGTCAATTAACACATGTTATTGACATCTACAATTGGGAAACGAATTAAAAATTTCAGTTCATTCACAAAAATTCATTATTCACAAATCTGGCTTATTTTGGAAGGGTTTCACAATATTTTAAAAATTTGAAATATGAATTGAGAGATAAAATAATATACTATATTTTTGGGTGAGCTATATTCAACTGATACACATTTAATGAAGGCTCATCGAAAGAAAAAAAAATTAAGTCTGTCTAATTTTCATCAATGCTAGAAGGTTGGCATACAACTCCAATGAATGCTACCAAATAACTTGCCAACAAACACCATTCAATTCACAGACACACCAGAGGACTGGTTGGTTGAAAATATTGCAGGTCTGCTACTTGCCTGTGGGGAGTGCATAACCACCAAAATGTTGGTCAGTAAAGTGTTACATGGCCGCTTTGCTGAGGTTGCCAGTATTTTAACCTCCTTGTGTCTTGTAAGTATTCTAAACTTTCAATAGCTTTGAAAGCTTTAAGTGGGGCTATTTCACACTGTAAACAGGAGTGCTTGTCTTAAGTATTCTACATTGCCCAAAGGATTTATGTTCTAAGTATTCTACATTGCCCATAGGATTGTATGTTATAAGTATTCTTCTTTGTCCACAGGATTGTATGTTGTGAGTTTTCCACATTGTTCATAGGATTGTATGTTCTGAGTATTCTATATTGTCCATAGGATTGTATGTTCTAAGTATTCTACATTGCCCATAGGATTGATGCTATAATTATTCTGTATTGTCCATAAGATTGTATATTCTAAGTGTTCTTCATCTTTACAACTTAGTTTCTTGTTTGTTTGGTTTCTAAAAATAAATATAGAGAGATTATTTGAAATCCCAAATTATCATTAATCTTGATAATTTCCTGTGTGTAATTGGACATTTAAAAAAAAAAAATTATTCCTACCTTTTTTTTTTTGAATGCCATTACTCTAACTCGGTGACTTTAATTAACTCTGTGACACTCTGTGACTGTCACTAGAGTAGAGCAAGTGTTGTTCTATTACTTTAAAACTGAAGTACAGCCCTATGCAGTAAAATTGTAATAATTTGCTACCAAAATGTGTCAATCCCACATGTTCCATGTTCTGCTGCCTTTTGAAACTCCATTATCCAGTGGATGCTCAAAATCAGTACTTGAACAATTTTATTATAATTTTGTTTACTGATACCCATAATAAATCATGTCTGTGTTCATGAGTAGAATATTTTAGATTTCAGCTAATCATCAAAACCCTACGGACTGAAAAAGAAACTCACCCCTTAAGAGGGGGGGGGGGAAAGGAAAGCTTACATGGGACGCTATTGCAATGTTTCAAAATGCAACGTTGTTAGGTTTAGTTTCAGAAATTTAGACATGCACTGGGAATTATATTATTTGAATTAGAAGTATAAAAGTAATACATAATATATGAAGTGCAAAGATGGAAAATATCTATACATTTTTAGGGTCTGATAAACAAACATATATCATAAAGCAGGCCTGCACAACTCAAAATGTAAGGCAGGCCATAATACTTTATGAAAAACTTGTGCTTGTTGTAATATTTTATGAAACTTGTGTGGGTTGTAATATTTTATGAAAAACTTGTGCAGATCGAAAGTTAATAGAACAGGGGGGGGGAAACTATTAAGAAAATAATAATAATAAAGCATAGTTCGTTACTTTGCGAGCCACCAAGTGGGTGCTGGCGGGCCGTGTGCACCCATATGTTGTGCAGGCCTGTGATAAAGTATTAATGAATGACTGTCTACAAAATATGAAATCTAAACATTTTGCGACATCTTTAAAATTTCAAATAATAGGATGTTTGTCAGACCCTTAAGATGTAATAGATTTTCAACTATGCTGCATGATGGTTTGTCAATAGCAAACAACTTTTAGGTTGCAATCAACAGGTATCTGTTAAACACAATTACAACCTATCCCAAGTGATGACAGTACTGGATTGTCTCATTGAAGTCATAGAAAATCCTAGTGAAAAACTACAGCTGCTCCACAGAATCTATGACACATTCAAAGAGCTCATCTTTGACACCCATGAATTCACAGATTCAGGCAAGTTCTGCTCAAATGTTCATCAAATGTTAAAGCTTTTAACTGTCGAGTTACAACCATCTACAAAGTTCTTATCTTTGAGATATAGCTAATCTTTTAATGTGTGGTGTTGTCAATACAAAAACAAGTCCTAAAACATTCTACATTGAATACATAACACGCTGCATTAGGGTATTTCAAAAATCTGCTAAATCAGTGAATCAGAATTTTATTAGAAATTTGGACCAATACATTTTGACAAAAATTGTTAGAAATAAACCTTGGTGACAACTTTCAATTTTCTATCTGGTTTTTTTTTTTTTTAATTTTGTGTAGATGATGCCAATGACAATGAGTTTTTCTACCATGTATCAGCAATGACAGAGTTCTCAAAGAGGATGGCCCAGTTAGCATTCAAGCATGTAATACCACAACCGAAATAACTAGTCATCAGTTTAACTCATTTTTTTGTTTTTCTTCAAGAACAGCTTTGGTGATATTCTGTAACTTTCTCTCTGTAAATATACAATGTCTTACACTTGATATTTATCTACTTTTGAAATTTTCTAGTGGTTAACTAATATTTCACAGATGGAATGAATAGAACTTGTTAGTCATTGCAGCTTTGACACTAGAACAATAACTTCTATTTCGTCTCCACCTATATATATATAATATGTATATATATATTTTTTTTAATGATTATGGACTGCGATGGATGCTCATTTAAATCCTCAGTTTATTTATTTATTTTATTTTATTGTGCAAATGATTGATTTCTTTGCACAATACGTTGATAAAAATTGATAAAGTTATGAACTTCCTTTGGACTATTTCACTGGATATTGTCATGAACCTGCATGTTTAAAAAAAAAGACATGCTAAGATTGTGTTGTGTTTACGTAATTTAAAAAAAGCAAAACACCAGAATCATATACCTATATAAAAAAGTCACCCTCTAAAAGTTCTCATCAATTTAAGTTATTGGTTAAAATGTACCAATTTGAAGTTTGAAACTTTGAAAGTGTTATTTTGTGTAACTTAAACAGTGTTAATGTTTGACCAGTTATGATGTTTCTGGCTGGATTTTTATATTGACCATAAGTTTTTAGAAACTGTTTTGTCAATGACATTTTGTTTATTTCTTTGGATCTGGACAAACCATTAAAATGATAAGATTTGTGTGTTTTAATTTAATTTATTTTCTAGGAATTATAACTGTATTACTTGACTTCGGGTAGTCAACAGCATCAGGTTACCTCATTGGCAGAACATTGCTCGAATCCATTATGATAGCATCACTTGTATGTTTACGAAAAAAAAAGGATCAGATTAATTTTTTTAACTTGATTTGTTTGCTCATTTGTTTTGCAGGTGACAGATAGATAATGTATGGTAGTTGTAAGCGTTTTGGGGACTTACTTCAATACATACTGGAACTTGATTCCATAATATATTGGATAAAGTTGGTCCATGATGTTAAAGAAATAGTTACATGTTTTAAACCTTAAAATAAAATACATTTTAAGAAGAAATCTCGTTACTTTTTTCTTGCAAATAAAACTTCTTTTTCTTTGTTGTGGATTATAAATTTAACCTTCATTAAAATGTAATAACTAACAGATTGCAACCCAATACAAATGTATAGCTTGTGGACTCAATTAAATTTAAAAAATATAGTATAAAGTTGACGTTGTTACACACAAAATTATGAAATTTGTGCTCTGTTTAAGTTTCCCAAACTCACCAAAAAAACTAGTCTCATTTTGTTAAATAAATGGAAGCTTCCAGCTTTTAAAAAAAAATTATATGATGATCTTTTTCCAATTGAGTTAAAGCTTAGAGTTATTCAGAGATTGTTGAATTTTTATATGTGTGTGTCCCAATTAGATTTTCATTGTTTCAAAATGAAAAAATACAAAATGAATGTTGATGTCTCTAAATTATTTAAAAATGAATTAAAAGGTTGTCTTGTTTTGAAGTCTTTTTCTTATAGCTGCTTTTCTATAAATTTGGAGAATGTTGTTTTTGTATTATCATGTTGTGTTACATAGTGGTGATGTGTTACATGGTGGTGTTATGTTACACGGTGGTGAAGTGTTACATGGTGGTGTTATGTTACATGATGGTGATGTGTTACATGGTGGTGATGTGTTACATGGTGGTGTTATGTTACATGATGGTGATGTGTTACATGGTGGTGATGTGTTACATGGTGGTGATGTGTTACATGGTGGTGTTATGTTATATGGTGGTGATTTTTTACATAGTGGTGTTATGTTACATAGTGGTGATGTGTTACATGGTGGTGATGTTTTACATAGTGGTGTTATGTTACATGGTGGTGATTTTTTACATAGTGGTGTTATGTTACATGGTGGTAATGTGTTACACAGCGGGATGTGTTACATGGTGGTGATGTGTTACACAGTGGGGATGTTTTACATAGTGGGGTTATGTTACATGGTGTTGATGTGTTACAGTTACATAGTGATGTTATGTTACAATGGTGGTGATGTGTTACAGAGTGGTGTTGTTAGATGCGGGTGATGTGTTACACAGTGGGGATGTTTTACATTACATGGTGGGGTTGTGTTACATGGTGGTGATGTATACACAATAGTGTTATGTTACATAGAGGTGTTATGTTACATGGTGGTGATGGGGTATTTATATTATGGAGGGTTAGTACCTCTGATTGGGCAGCTGTTTTACTAATCTAACTCTGGTACCCAAATGGTGTGTTATATAATGTTGTTGTGATATACTGGTGTCTTGTGTTAGATTGTGGTGTGTTATATAAAAGTTTTGTATTATATTGACGTGCTTTGTTAATTATATAATGGTGTTTTGTTATAGTATTGATGTGTTATTTATTGACTTATATTGGCGGGTCATTTGTAACACAAGTAACAGTAGCTGTGATAAATAAGGCATCATTTGTCTCTATAGAACAAATGGGCTTTCTATGAGACCTGAAATATAGTGTGTGTCTTTTTTACATTTCTTTTCCTCTGTGATAACGATCATCCCATATGAGTATCTACGTATGAAAGAAAGTATGGGGCTATGGCTAGTTCAGTAGCGTGCAAAAACAAATTTTAAAAATCCCGATAACTGCGGTAAAAAATGTGTGGGTTTTTTTTGTTTTTTTTTTTTACAATAACGCAAGGGCGTTACGGTGCCTACAATTTTATTGTTGCCTTCTATTTTATTTTTTTACGGAAATAGTCTAAATTTAAATATGATTATGATGTAATAAATCTACGTTGTAAAATGGGGTGGGACATAAGACAGAATATTTATAGTGTTCAGGGGCGTGAAAAAAAGTGTGCGGTGATGTATCTTGGGGGGGGGGGGGGTGTGGGTGGTAGAACCGATTGGAAGTCCCATTTAGGGAGTTATTTGAATGCATGTTTTGTCACGTGATGATATTAGCAGATGGGAAGTTCTTATGATGTAATAAATCTACGTTGTAAAATGGGGTGGGACATAAGACAGAATATTTATAGTGTTCAGGGGCGTGAAAAAAAGTGTGCGGTGATGTATCTTGGGGGGGGGGGGATGTGGGTGGTAGAACCGATTGGAAGTCCCATTTAGTGAGTTATTTGAATGCATGTTTTGTCACGTGATGATATTAGCAGATGGGAAGTTCATGCATCGCCGCCGTCATTGTTTGGCGGATGATAGCTAATCAATAAAGATAATGTAATATATAATATAGAAGAAAGTTGTATTGAGAAGTAGGCCTATAGTTCCCATTCGTCATTTATCATGTTTGTAAATTAAGGACAGGATTTTGTTCTGTACATGAACTGAATTGGCTTATGATAAAATAATAAGGGCTTATTGGGCCTCGGGGCTTTAGAAAGAAAAAAAAATAATAACTGCTCAAGTAAACTGAATTGATTTAAATTAAATTTAAATTAAATATTGTTGAAATTTTGAAAGCTGACCTACTGGTTTTTTTTTTTTTTACGTAGCCCACTCAAAGCGTCCTGTATTTATTATTCTTTCAAGAAGGGGCCACACTTAAACACTAACGCGGTGTAAAGAGAAAGCCCCCGTCTCCCTAATGGAAACCTCTAGGAGTTCAACTCTGGCGTGTACAAACGTTATCTGTTGCTTGACATTGTTTTAATGCAGATTCATTTTTGTTGTTGGTGTTTATTAAACATTTTATTTCTGGATCGGACTTTGGTTTATTTTTTTTTTAAATCCCCCCTCCCCCCCCCCTAAAAATAAATTGAGTGAGGGCAGGAGGTATAGGCCTGGAGTTAGAAATGATGTTTACGACTGCTGCTCCGGCATGTGACGTCGTGCAGGGCAGGACTTTAGTCGCCACTTCACTTTAAATTGTTAAATCCCCCCCCCCCCCCCCCTAAAAAGAAATTGAGTGAGGGCAGGAGGTATAGGCCTGGAGTTAGAAAGGATGTTTACGACTGCTGCTCCGGCATGTGACGTCGTGCAGGACAGGACTTTAGTCGCCACTTCACTTTAAAAAAAAAAAAAAATAATAATAATAATCTAAATGTTAATTCTAACGATCACCTCACAAAAATTGATCAAACTCATAGTCGACATCTGTTTAGAAGGTCTTTGTTATTCTTATGTCTGAGGGTGGAGCACAATAGAATATCTTTAGTCATTACCAATGCGTGCGTGAGACTCTACAAATCTCTATTAGAGGGCTAGCTGACTGGTCTTAATTCTAAAGGTTTTTCTACCAATGCTAGAAATTTGTCACCATATTACAGGCTAAAACGCAAAGTTAGATCACTTATGAGCCAGGCGACCACATCATATATGCCGAGGGTTTGCGATTATTGCCTTTTACGTATACCGTATTAAAATATATTTTAAAGTAATTACATGGAAGTGGATTATGGAGGTAAATATAATGTAAAGTGGGTCATGTGTTTGAAAAGGGTCTATAATTTATTAAGGAGATTTTGTTATATAGAATATATAGTTACACCAACGCATCTTCTAACTGTGCAGGACGTTAACTTAGTCTTAAAGAGAAAGCATAAATAAAGAATCATTTCAGTCTGTGGCGTAGTTAGTGTTGGTGTCACCCGGTGCGGTAAACTCATGGTTCTGGTTCTGGTTGTGTTCGTTGCTGCACCCATGACCTGGCATCTGTGCAAAGGTTGCGGGTATGATGCTGCTAGTCTAACAGCTCCTAGCCGATGCCAGGGCAGCCTTGAAGCTAACTCACTCTCACTAACTACTATTTGATGTGTTAGATATAAAGTATGCCTACTATTTAATGTATTGTTTGATATGAAGTAGGTCTACCATTTGATGTGTCGTTGGATATGAAGTAGGCCTACTATTTTATGTGTTGTTTCAATATGAAGTAAGCCTACCAAAGTGAAAAATCTAACCACACAATTATAAGCAGCATAACAAGAATGCTTATTTTCGAAACTCACTCTACCATTGAAGATTTTTATCTTGTTAAGTTTACATATTCAAGTAGCTATAGATTTAACAGGTCGTCCACGTCTTTATCTCGCTGGTATCGATATTCCCAGTTCGATTTTCGATTTCTGCTCGGAGATTGTGCCCCAATAAAATTTTCAGCTAGATAGACACAACCAAAGTACGAACTACCGTAATGATGTCAAAATATAAAACACAACAATTGGCTGGAACTCCAAAGATGTGTGCTTTGTTTTGACATTTCAAAGTCTTTTCATTTAATATTCACCCCCCCCCCAACCGCTTTCTCAATAGGCAAAGAGATTTTGTTCATTTTTTAAATAACTTTAAATAGTAATGAAAAAAAATGTGTTTGATACGTAGCTGAATTTATCGATCTTGATTTCATGCGTTTAGAACGAGGAAGAATTAATTGTGATCTGCTGGCGAAACAAAACAAAAGCATTAAAAATGCCTATTTCTAAATTATAATAATGAATCAGGTGGAGTTATGTTATGAATGAAGTCCGTTCAAGTTTGAAATGGTATAAAACAGACATGACAGTGAACGAAAGTATTTAAAAAAATGCTTTGCTATGTGTAGGTGGACAATGTCGATGAGTTAATAATAATAATAATAATAAAGTTCATTTCAAAAACACGCTTCATCCCCAAAGGCTCGAAGCCCGGTACAAAGTCAACAAAAAAAACTATCTATAATTTACCACATTTAAAACAAACACAACACTACAAAAACTAATTACAAGCATACAACGTCATAGTATTTCTACCCATTTCAACCATAAGCAGCAAAATACAACAAAAGGATAAGCAAAAACATGATGACCTTCATGAAAGCACTTGGAAGGCGAAATAAACTCTGATGACGTCAATAAGTATAACTAACCAGAAATAGAGTTTGTGGTATTGAGTTGATGAAATAGACTTGATTAAACAGAGCTGATGACATAGATTTGATGAAATGGAGTTGATGAAATAGAGTTGATGAAATGGAGTTGATGAAACAGAGTTGATGAAATAGAGTTGGTGAAATAGAGTTTATGAAATATAGTTGGTAAAATAAGGTTGATGAAATAGAGTTGATGAAATAGAGTTATGAAATGGAGTTGGGGAAATAGATTTGATGAAATGGAGTTGATGAAATAGAGATGATGAAATGGAGTCGATGAAATAGAGTTATGAAATGGAGTTGATGAAATAGAGTTATGAAATGGAGTTGGTGAAAGAGAGTTATGAAATGGAGTTGGTGAAATAGAGTTGATGAAAGGGAGTTGATGAAATAGAGTTGATGAAATGGAGTCGATGAAATTGAGTTGATGAAATACAGTCGATGAAATGGAGTTGATGAAATGGAGTTGATGAAATGGATTCGATGAAATGGAATTGATGAAGTGCCCGAAAGAAATTTGATCAGTTAGAAGTTTAAAAAGTGGAGAATACAACAGTGATGAGAATTAGGAACATGCTGTTTGTATGATGAAGCGTCATCTGACATATGGTATGTTAATAATGCCAATTCAAATAGCTATTATTTTAGATAAGCCTCCACCACAGGGGTCAGCAACTTGTTTTTTTTTTTTTTTTTTTTTTTTTTTTTTTTTTTTTTTTTTTTTTTTTTTTTTTTTTTTATATTTTTTTTTTTTTTTTTTTCTTTTTTTGTTTTTTTTTTTTTTTTTTTTTTTTTTTTTTTTTTTTTTTTTTTTTTTTTTTTTTTTTTTTTTTTTTTTGTTTAACGAGGAGCCATTTCATAACTGATTTATGACAGCTAAGAAAATAGTTTTAGACCCACTGTCAAAGTATCGTTTTAATGTTCTTTTTGTTTTTTTTTTTTTTTTTTTTTTTTTTTTTTGTTTAACGAGGAGCCATTTCATAACTGATTTATGACAGCTAAGAAAATAGTTTTAGACCCACTGTCAAAGTATCGTTTTAATGTCCTTATAGATTAGTCAAAATAAAATAAAAAAAAAACACATAATAAAGCATCCTGTATTCTTTCAAAGAACTTCCTGTGGCGGCTCCGGGGCCGAGAGATGCTGACCATTGGTCTATCCGGACAAACTGCATGACACAGCTTGCATCGCAAGACACGTCCCTTGGGCCAACTTTGTGCGTCATTATGACTTACGATTAAAACTAAGTGAGAGCCAACATTAACTATCTAAAAGACTGGCGGTCTAAAACACTGGCGGTCTAAAGGACTGGCGGTCAAAGGTACTGGTGGTCTGAAGGACTGGCAATCTAAAGGAGTGGCGATCTAAAACACTAGCGGTCTAAAGGACTGGCGGTCTAAAACACTGGCGGTCTAAAGGACTGGCGGTCAAAGGTACTGGTGGTCTGAAGGACTGGAGGTCTAAAGGACTGGCGGTACAAAGGACTGGCTGTATCGATTAGAAGACGAAATAAAAAGAAAATTCTGAAAGATGATTCCAATTTTAACTGGAACAAAGTGCAAAAGTCATTCTGAAAAATCATGGGCTCTTCAACGTGTGAGGTTGACACGAATTATACTAATATTGTGACCCCACGAAGGTTCAAATGGGAGCCATGTTCTTATTTGTTAACAATTTTATCAAACATGGCTTTTGTTTAAATTGAGGTGCGCTCTGTAAATAGCGCCCCCCCCCCAACCTCGTCCAACCTTACTCTAGTGCAGGGGTTGAAACACTTTTTTTTTTTTTTACCGAGGAGCCCCCTTTTTTTATAAATGACATTTGCTAAGAAAATAGTTTTGTAAGGGGCAGGCCGTGGTGGGTTGTTTGTGCGCTCTGTAAATAGCGCCCCCCCCCCAACCTCGTCCAACCTTACTCTAGTGCAGGGGTTGAAACACTTTTTTTTTTTTTACCGAGGAGCCCCCTTTTTTTATAAATGACATCTGCTAAGAAAATAGTTTTGTAAGGGGCAGGCCGTGGTGGGTTGTTAAAATGTCTTTATAGATTAGTATAAAAGAATGGGATCGATTCATTCAAAGAGCAGCTCGAGACTCCGGGGACGTTGGTTGCTGATAACGGACTACTGTTTTTAGAAAAAAATACGTTATTACCGGTTACCGGTATATAAATATTAATAGCGCCGCCTATGCTCCCCCCACCCTTTTTCTGACAACGCTAACCTCTAAATCCCCCCTACGCGTACACAAACTTTCTCACCCCTTCCCCCCCCCCCCCCAACCGGTACCGCCGACCATCAATCCTATTACCATCCATAAAATCAATCCATTGATTAAACCGACCCTGGTGACAGAGCAGAGACCGATGGAAGCGGGCTGATGAACTTCAAGTATTGGTAAAAAACCATGAATAGAAATCTGAAACTATAACAAGGATATTTCTCTATTGTGTGAGCACACGTTCTCATCTTGGTGGCGTGAGCGGACGCGTATTCAAATTCTCAACACGTGAGTATAATGAAATAGTGAGATTCACGTGATTTTTAAATGTAAAAAAAATGGCTTTAAAACTATTTTTTTTTTTTTTTAAATTACTATGATGAGAGTTTTGATGAGGGATTGATAGATGTTGCTATGGAATGTTAATTCTTCTCTGAAGCTTTTTCGGCTAATTGTGTGTTTAATTGGCTGCTCATGTGGGCTAAATGTGTGTTTAATTGGCTACTCATGTGGGCTAATTGTGTGTTTAATTGGATGCTCATGTGGGCTAATTGTGTGTTTAATTTGATGCTCATGTGGGCTAATTGTGTGTTTAATTTGATGCTCATGTGGGCTAATTGTGTGTTTAATTGGATGCTCATGTGGGCTAATTGTGTGTTTAATTTGATGCTCATGTGGGCTAATTGTGTGTTTAATTGGATGCTCATGTGGGCTAATTGTGTGTTTAATTGGATGCTCATGTGGGCTAATTGTGTGTTTAATTGGATGCTCATGTGGGCTAATTGTGTGTTTAATTGGATGTTCATATCAGTTCAGAAGCTTAACAAATTTACGAATTAAATCGTAAAGAGATTTGAAACAACTCTTTAAAAAAAATCATGCTCTTCTCTTAAATAATTAGCAATAAGTATAAACTATTAAAATAATAAGTATTTTAATTATTATAATTACTGTTATTATATTTTATGTTATTTTATTTTGATTATTATAATATTATTTGAATGACGATAATCTCAAAGTTGCTTACAAATGTTCAGTGGCAAACCCCTAATGGGGTGTAGAAGGAGCGACTGCACTTATGGGGCTTATATATAAACATATATAAACATATATATAAACATAAATAAACATATAATATACAAACATATAGTTGTGAGTTTAGAAAGAGTCACCTTAGTTGTGAGCTTAGAAACAGTCAAATTAGTTGTGAGTTTAGAATCAATCACATTAATTGTGAGTTTAGAAACAGTGACCTTAGTTGTGGGTTTAGAAACATTTAAGTTAGTTGTGAGTCGAAGCATTTTCCGACTAAGGCTATAGTAGTCAGCCTGTTGCAGGCCTAAAGCCTCCTTGGTTTAAAAATCCCTTAGCATTTCAAATGAAGTACTCACGAATGTGGGAATTACTTGAACAATTAAGGCCCTTAAGACACGTTATCTCGGGGTCCTCAAGTCTTATAAACTCAGCCCCTATTTCCCTGAAGAAAATAATCTGAATGAGATCTCTCGCGGCCAATGTTTCAACAATTCCCCAATGAGCAGCACGCTGCGGTGATTACAATTTAAGTCTATCAAACAGCCGTTAGGCAACCCAGGGACCTTCACAGAGTGGCTGTTTAATTAGTCTTGTCACAAGTACGCGTTTGTTAATTGTAACAGAAGGCGCTGGCACGATGGTGAGCGTCTGAGCGATCAACGGAATTAATTTATAATTTATCAAATGGCAGTTTTTAATTATCTTTCTCATTTCTAAAGATTAAACCAGGCAATTTGTAGATTTGATAAATCGAAACTCCTCTACAAAATATGTTGTTGTTTTGTCACATAAACAAACCTCATTGTAATTAATTTTTTTTTAAACTGTTGTTTACCGTTAACTCTTTAAAAAATATTTTACAACATTATAGCATAATACTTCAGTGACGATCAAGTACTCAAATTGGCGAGCAACCTAATTGTAGGAAAAGTTTTTGTAAAAATCCAGTCAGTCCACATCTTTGGGAGCAACATAATGTAGGAAAAGTTTTGACAAAGATCCAGTCAGTCCACATCTTTGGGAGCAACATAATGTAGGAAAAGTTTTGACAAAGATCTAGTCAGTCCACATCTTTGGGAGCAACATAATGTAGGAATAAGTTTTCAAGCAATGCGATGAACTGTTCAATTCTTGATTTAAAAAAAAAAAAAAAAAAACATTTTGAATAATTTTAAGAATTTTCTTAATTTAAAAAAAAATATTTTTGTTCAAAAAGTTTCTGGAATACGATTTGTCATCTGCAACAACCACATCCGTTTAAGTGATCTCTAGATCATGAGTCATAAACCACATCCGTTTAAGTGATCTCTAGATCATGAGTCATAAACCACATCCGTTTAAGTGATCTCTAGATCATGAGTCATAAACCACATCCGTTTAAGTGATCTCTAGATCATGAGTCATAAACCACATCCGTTTAAGTGATCTCTAGATCATGAGTCATAAACCACATCCGTTTAAGTGATCTCTAGATCATGAGTCATAAACCACATCCGTTTAAGTGATCTCTAGATCATGAGTCATAAACCACATCCGTTTAAGTGATCTCTAGATCATGAGTCATAAACCACATCCGTTTAAGTGATCTCTAGATCATGAGTCATAAACCACATCCGTTTAAGTGATCTCTAGATCATGAGTCATAAACCACATCCGTTTAAGTGATCTCTAGATCATGAGTCATAAACCACATCCGTTTAAGTGATCTCTAGATCATGAGTCATAAACCACATCCGTTTAAGTGATCTCTAGATCATGAGTCATAAACCACATCCGTTTAAGTGATCTCTAGATCATGAGTCATAAACCACATCCGTTTAAGTGATCTCTAGATCATGAGTCATAAACCACATCCGTTTAAGTCATCTCTAGATCATGAGTCAACAACCACATCCTTTTAAGTCATCTCTAGATCATGAGTCATAAACCACATCCGTTTAAGTGATCTCTAGATCATGAGTCATAAACCACATCCGTTTAAGTGATCTCTAGATCATGAGTCATAAACCACATCCGTTTAAGTGATCTCTAGATCATGAATAATAAACCACATCCGTTTAAGTCATCTCTAGATCATGAGTCATAAACCACATCCGTTTAAGTGATCTCTAGATCATGAGTCATAAACCACACCCGTTTAAGTCATCTCTAGATCATGAGTCATAAATCACATCCGTTTAAGTGATCTCTAGATCATGAGTCATAAACCACATCCGTTTAAGTCATCTCTAGATCATGAGTCATAAATCACATCCGTTTAAGTGATCTCTAGATCATGAGTCATAAACCACATCCGTTTAAGTGATCTCTAGATCATGAGTCATAAACCACATCCGTTTAAGTGATCTCTAGATCATGAGTCATAAACCACATCCGTTTAAGTGATTTCTATATCATGAGTCATAAACCACATCCGTTTAAGTGATCTCTAGATCATGAGTCATAATTTTGAAGTACTTAACATCGGTTCATTTACGTCCTCTTGTAAAGTATATAATCTTGCTTCTCCATATTCTTGCGACTATCCTATTGTTCATTTGCATCCATCAAAGCACAAACTATTGTCTTGGTTTCTTTCTTTCTTTCTTTTTTTCTTTCTTTCTTTTCTTCTTTCTTTCTTTCTTTCTTTCTTTCTTTCTTTCTTTTTCTTTCTTTCTTTCTTTCTTTCTTTCTTTCTTTCTTTCTTTTTTTCTTTCTTTCTTTCTTTCTATCCATCCTCCCATCCATCCATCCATCCATCCATCCATCCATCCATCCATCCATCCATCCATCCATCCATCCACCCACACACCCATCCACCCAAAACCATCCCTCCATCCATCCTCCCATCCATCCATCCATCCATCCACCCACCCACCCACCTATCTATCTATCTATCTATCTATCTATTTATCTATCTATCTATCTATCTATCTATCTATCTATCTATCTATCTATCTATCTATCTATCTATCTATCTATCTATCTATCTATCTATCTATCTATCTAT
>CAXITT010000181.1:731395-759082 GCA_964033795.1 Lymnaea stagnalis | reverse complement strand
CCCCCCCCCCCCCCCCCCCATGATTTTTCGACGTGCGCAGAGCATCTTTCGAAATATCTATATCTTGCGGTTTAGGTTTCGGTTTCGGCCGAAAGTCTCGTTAAGCTTTTGGTTTTGGATTCGGTTTCGGTTGAAAGTAATTTTTAACCTTCGGTTAGGTGTCGGTTTCGGCCGAAAGCAAAAACAAAAAAAAAAAAAAAAAAAAAAAAAAAAAAAAAAAAAAAATCACGGTTTCTAGTAGCAATAACTTGCTGGAACAAGAACCATGCTACTTAATTCTACGGCAAATGGTTTTTTATCCAGTTTACACGCGAAAATTTTTATACGAATTAAATCGTTTTTGGGGAAAGTGAAGTTCTCGTGCCTCCAGCAAGTCTACTTGAGTAAGCGCTACTTGCTGGGAAACGCAATTGGAGTGGTTCCTCCCCGGAGACTTGACAGAGACGAAGAAACGGAACCAAGACGTTGTCGGGTCATTTATAAACACAGCCTCATTGTGAAACTGCCCGCATGAATGATTTACCGTCGTGTTTATTGTGGTGTTTTGTGTCACCGTCCTGCATAAATCATGGCCGACATCGGCGAAATAATATGTTCATGATAGGAACAGAGGAGTAGCGTAGAGACTGNAGCATAATTTGCTTAGTTGCAAAATTGCAATAAAAAAAAAAAAAACACAAAATGTAAATAAATATTTTTTTGAAATACAAAAAATGGATTGTGTCCTTTTTATTTTATTTTTTTCGGGGAGGGGGGGGGGGAGGGTCGAGCTGGTTATGAGTGAAGGGTGAAACGTGGTACATTCTTTTCAAAAGGCCTCATCTTTTTTTTTCTTTTAAATTTCCTATAAGAGAAATAACAAAATGCACATTAAATATGTAAGCACTTTCCCTTTGATCATTGTTTGTTGGTTTGCTTTATGTTTTTGGGCGGATCACAAATAACCATGCGCCAGATATAATCTGTGTATGGCAGTAACGCTGTGTTCAATAGGCGCGCAATATAAAATTCCTAGAAATTAGCATCAATGGTGTTCTTATAAAAGTGCGTTACCTGAATGCATCCTTTGTCAAGTAACTTGAGTAGATGGGGAGTTAACGCATTTCCGCCGCCGGTCTTTGGCGGTTTATTTCTTGTGTACTATGACGAACAGATCTTGAGGTCGTTCATGGATTTATCCATTCCCCAGGGGTAGAGGCCGGCACGTGTTACAAAGACGAGTCAATCGGCGACAAGGACGGGAATGTGTACTACTGCAATGGGAACGAGCTGACGCGATGCTGTACAGAAAACGGAGAGAGAACTTGCTGTATGGCGGAGAAGGAGAAAAACTTGTATGTATCGCTACTTGGTGGTGCGCATTAATGTAACTGAAATGTATTATTACTAGGGCTTAACCTGGTGAAGTTTTTTTTTTTTTGACAGTGTCCGGGTATTGTGAGAAAATATTAGTTGTCCAAGCATTATTACTAGTTGCTTTTTTTAAACGGGGTCCGGGTATTTCTGGAAAATTCCTGGCGTGTCCAAGTGTTACAAATAAGAGTTAGCTTCTCATTTTCTAAAATACCTGCCGGACCTTAAACAATAGTCCTGCAGACAGTCCTACACCCTACCTGCCGGACTTTAAACAGCAGTCCTGCAGACAGTCCTACACCCTACCTGCCGGACTTTAAACAGCAGTCCTGCAGACAGTCCTACAACCTACCTTCCAGCCCTTAAACAATAGTCCTACTGACAGTCCTACACCCTACCTGCCGGCCCTTAAAAATAGTCCTACAGACAGTCCTACACCCTACCTGCCGAACCTAAAACAATAGTCCTACAGACAGTCCTACACCTTACCTGCCGGCCCTTAAACAGTAGTCCTACAGACAGTCCTACACCCTACCTGCCCGCTTTTAAACAGTAGTCCTCCTGAGAATCATTCGCCCTACCTGCCAATATGTGCAAGCTCTAAATACAACAAACAAGACAATGTTCTTTTTTTTTCTTTCATTTCGAACTTGCACAGACCTTGTTGTACTCTTTCCTTCAAACGGAGTCCCTCGTTCATCAGCCTGTAGTCCCAACTGAACAATTTAGAGTCACGTCTTGACGGATTTAGCTGGACATGTGCTCAGTACCAGGTCCAGAAGAGAGTCATGGGGAAGGGAACCGCAGTTTTCGTTGTTTGGTATCATGAATATATTAAAACGGAATTTGCTGGTTGGGGTGAGAGTGTGAATGTGTGTGTGTGTATGTGAGAGAGAGAGAGAGAGAGAGAGAGAGAGAGAGAGAGAGAGAGAGAGAGAGAGAGAGACAGAGACAGAGCGGGAGAGCGGCGTGGAGGGAGAGAGTGTAGATCTCGGTGGTCGGCGTATCAATAAAAAAAAAATGTGTGGTTCGGTGGGGTGGGAGAGAGGGAGTGAGTGTGGGTGTAGGGGGGAGAGAGAGAGAGAGAGAGAGAGAGAGAGAGAGAGAGAGAGAGAGAGAGAGACAGAGACAGAGACAGAGACAGAGAAAGATAGAAAGAAAAGGTAGTATAGGGGTATGAATCCGATCTTGGCTGTGAAACTAATTATACATTAAGTTAGATTTCTATGTGAAGCATCTAAGAATAATTGTTTACTTGAAATGGAATGGAGAGGAATGAAGACGGTTGATCTGACAGCCGTGTTAGGTGGAGCGGGAGTTTGGAAATGTTTACCTGTCAGCTGTATCACGTGACACCTGCTGGTGTGGATATTTTCAGGAAAGAGCAGCTGCAGCTGTGGGGTGTGGTCGCTGGCATGATCGTCGTCATCGGCATCCTCTTCGTCTGCTGCAAGAACGACATCAGCTTCTGTAACAGTGACATGACACTCAAGGAAAGGTGTTACAATTGCAGGTAGGATGTTACAAATGCATATTTTAGGTTTTTAAAATTGTAGGTAATGTGTTAAAACTACAGGTCAGATTGTTAAAATTTGAAGGGGAAGAAAGTGTTACAAACGCAGGTAAGGTGTTAAAAATACAATGAGAATTTCACATTATAGAAATATTGCACTGGCTTCTTTGAGATCGTACTGCTTTTGCTTCTCGACATCCTAGAGAGCTGAAGCTTTCCTAGCCCAGCCTAGTCTCATGGTGTATAGGGATGCGTTAGTTATGACTACATGACATCGATCCTTTCTCTAAATTTCTTGTTCAATAAATTACACCAAAAAAAGCACAGGCAACATTTGTGATTAGAAATAAAATGAGTTACTAAAATAACTGTTTTTTTTTTTTTAACTTGTTTCTATATCAGCCGACACAGTCAATATATTTATATATTGTTTAATCTGACACAGAAACCGCGGGAAAAACCAGAAAGCTCACATTGTGGAAAAAGAAAAGCCAAGCCAGTACTACGACAACCCCGTTGGAGACTTTGGTGGCCCCAGCACTGATTATTTTACCCCGAGGGAGCCCTTCAAATTTCCACCCCTGCCTCCCGTGCAGAATGTCAAGAGCTCCACTATGTACGAATCGTCTTACGCCTAAAAAATATTTGTTTCATTTTGTTGTTGTTGTTGTTTTCACTTCGATACTGTTTAACATAATTCTGAACAAAATGTACCTACGTGTTAGCATAGGCTATCGTTAAATGTCATTGAACGACCCTTAAAAACACATTTTTGCGAATAAATCATTTATAAAAATGTAATATCGAGCAATGAGAGGCTGGGGCAAAAAATTTGGCAAAAACTGTGTTTTGACTCTCGATAGGTTGGCGGGAAGTGTGTCAATTAGCCGTCCAAAGATTTTTGCCATCCAGCCGCTGACAGAAGCAAAGTTAAATGTAAAGGAGTTTTTAAAAAGCTAATGATCAAATTAAGATAAGGTGACCATATGTGCTGATTTTAACAGTACAGTACTTTGTGTGTGTGGACATTTGGCATGAGTTGAAACCAATACAGTTAAACACTGCAAAATGAAAAAAAAAACACATCCGATATAAAGGCATAAATAAATAAAGCAATTTATAATACATCCAAATTAGCATAACGATAAGAAATGTAAAAGTCTTTTAATAAAAATGCTTTACTGGCAGCAAACACTTTTTAAAATGTTTTGGTTTTACATGGATAATTTTTTTTTTTTTATATCCTGTTTTTAACTTTTAAAAGAACTGGAAATAAGATAATTATCCTTAGACTATTATATAATCTGACAATTGTGGTATAATCTATGTTCAAATAAACGATAAGCTTCAATGAAACCTAAAACATTATTTGTTCGTGTCCACAGCCCATTAAATGCTTGCCTATGACATGGCTTAAGGCTCGTGTCGATTAGAAGCTTCGATAAAGCTGGAAATTGTGTTGTTAAAATGTTGCAAATGAAAAAGCAGCTAATCTATTTTAAATATAAATTTTCGTTACCGTTTATTTTTAACTTTAAAAACGGAATGTTTCATCAATAAAACTCAAAGTTCAGAATGTGCAAGAGTTGTGTGCAAAAACGTCTGTCCAGTACATTCTACATTTCGGAACTTCTTTTTTTTTTTTTAACCTAGCGTTATATTGACAAATTACAAAAAAAAAAAAAATAATAATTTTCCAATTTAATATTTTTCTATATCTGTACTTTTTTTTTTTTTCTTTTTTTTTTTTTTTTTAAAAAAAAAAAAATAATAATTCTCCAATCTAATAATTATCTATAGCTTTACATCTTTTTCTTTTTTTTTTTTTTTTTTGTGTGCAATATAAAATTCCGAGAAGTTCTTTACTTGAATGTTGTGTCAAGTAACTTTAGTCGATGGGCAGTTCGTTTATTCCCGCCGCTATTGTTTGGTGGGTTAGTTCTTATAATCTTATAATCTTATAAGTATTATATGTATTTGGATGTGGCGCCGTGTTCAATACATCATGTATTAACATTGATCAGTAACTGCTGTCATTGGGACTCTTGAGAAAAGAACGATTGCGCGTTAATTGAATAAATTTAACGTTGAGACATTTAACGAAGTAACGATTTTATCAACTATCTTGAATAATAATGAAAATAACAATAAATGCAACCCATTAAAGAGATAACTTTGACACCTTATCGACTGGAACTCTTAACCTATTTTACAAGTTACCTTGAATTGTCAATTAATGGCTTTTGATAGAAACCAGTTTTTGTGTGTGTTTTTTTTTGGTTATTTAAATTTCGAATCTCAAGGAGGTTTAATTTTACCCTTTAATATCAATATGAATAACTTTAACAGTGCCCCTTTATTGGGTGATACATTAAATGGCAACTTGAGGATGAATGTTGGAACTCTGTAGGCCTATGATGGTAACTTAAGTAACACCTTATTACCCCGACACCTAATGAGGATTCTCTATCAAACTACTACAACGTGTAACACTGGAGCCTCTCGATCGCTCTACTCAACTTAACAATTAAAATAAGTATTTATCAAACTGGGTATAGAAATAATATATTTTTAATATTATAACTTTGGCACAGGCTGGTGTCTCCAATTTTGAGCGTTGAAAATCAATATTTCCGGAATTTATACATACGATTTAATGATACATCTCCCTAACATAACTATCCTTCAGTGGCGACGCTACACCAGGTCCCGCCGGGTCCCAGGACCTGGTAAAAAAACTTGGGACCTGGCAAAGGACCTGGTCAATTTTTTATTAGGTACTAATATTGTATATATGCTCATTAAGCATAAACTACATTACATGTAAGAGAACTTCCATTTTAAATGCCTTGATATGTTTAAATTTTATCGACAACAAAAGTCAATATAACGTCATAAAATGTAATATATATAAAATTTAAGTTTTTAACTTGTAAGAGGCCATCCATATATTATGTACGCAAAAATAACGCGAATTTCGACCCCCCTCTCCCCTGTTTTATTTTTAATACATTTATTTGGGACCCACCAAATTTTTTTAAGACCTGCAAGGGACCCGTCATGTTAAATTTGATGGCGTCGCCACTGCTGTTCTTCACAGTTTGTCTTTCCTTGAATTTTGATCTAAAATTTTTTTGATAAGGGCCCCTCCAGTAATAAGTTATATGGTACGCTAAGCTATGGACCGAGCTGTTAGACTGGAGTCTTTGTAGTCCCGAACCAAGCCATTGATTTCAGTTGGTATTGTTTAAAGGCCGAGGTGGACAACAGAACCGTGTGACTGCCGGGCGTCTATTTCTCTAATTAGTCATATTTTGATATTCACCTTTACATATTTTAGTGTTAATGGCTGATGAAAATGCACCAATTTTCAAATTTCTTATAACTGTCTAGGCGATGGTGAAGTCTTTCTAACATTACTAAGATAAAATCCTTGTTACTTCTAGCTAATTTATAAGCAAATTGGTGAGAGTTAAGTTTTTGCAGTACTTCCTTTAAAATTGCACTCACTCAAGCTACTCAAAACATTTCATAACAGGGCTAAGAGCAACTGGGCGTAAATCATAATTACAAGTTACTAAATTTTTCTTTGGAAATTGGTAACATTTTTAAAGTTTCTAATACATTTGTTATTGTATGAGTTTTATAACATATATTAAACATGTATTATTATTTTTAGGAGAGCTATTCTGAGAGGTATAGTTTCATTGTTTATATATTAGATACACTTACTGGTTTTGTTCGTTGTTCTGATTTAGACTTTTGATGATGAAACAATTAAATTATCAATTTTTTTCATTGCCTAATTTGCTGTTCTTGCTCTGTTTAGCGCATAGGAGTAGAGTAGTGTGGTGGCTGAAAACTTTGAAGGTCCGTTGGTGTAGAGTATGAGGGATTTACTGAGAAATCTGGGAAGGTAGATTCTGTCCTTGCATTATGGAGGTCAAACACAGTCTGGCTATTCAGGCTTCCGCAGACAGCACAGTACCACCCTCTCTCCAGCAATCATAGCAACGTTCTGTTGGGTTCAGGAGAGTAGGAATTTGCCAGAAGGATACAGGCCAGATACAATAGTACAAGTCTTTAGCGGCCTAAGGGCCTCTGAATAGAACAAGATCAAGATGCTCTATGCAAGATGTCAACAAACCCATAGTGACCAGCACCTGCTGTACGGAGCACTGTCTTCTTACTGAAGTCTACATTGTCAGATGACACGTCAACTTCTGGTCTCTTGGCGTTACAGATAAACAATTTATTTGCAAAAGCTGCTACTGCAATGGCATACAACGTAATATTGTATATGACCATACACCCAGTCACTCTGGTGTCAAGCAGAGTTTAACACCCCCCCCCCCCCCCCTGGATATTGATGGATATGTGAGCCAAGTTTAGTGAAGATCCACAAACAGACGGAATAATTTCACATTTACATAAATATAATGATTGATATCTTTTGTAAAAGTGGGCAAAGTTAAAAAAACAAAATTGAGTGTAATGATAATTTTTTTCACTATCTGTTTTTATAACCATGCTAAAAATTGTTGAAAATGACAAGCTTCCATGAAATCACAACACATTTCCTTTGTTCCCACTTCCCCTAATAAAAATCTGCCCCAAAGAGTACAAAATGAATTTGCTTGATGAATTCAATAAGGGCATTAACTCACTATCTGATGCTATCACCGAACGGCTTCATTATAAAACACTATCTAAACAGTCATACATGACTAATTGTTGACAGAAACCCTGTTGATGTCGGCTTGCAAGGTGGCACACAATAAGCAAAGTGATGTAGTTGTAGTTGACCTTGTTCTAGAGTTTGGGCCAGTGTTGCATGTACAAATGAAAGTGAACGAAAAAAAAATCAGGTACAATTTTAAATGTTACTTTAAATTCTTCTGTTGCAAGAGGATTGAAAAATTTTTTTTTTTTTTTTTTTTTTTTTTTTTTTTGTNGGACCTGCACTGTCTTTCACATTCCTCTGGCTGTCCTCTAGGACCTGCACTGTCTTTCACATTCCTCTGGCTGTCCTCTAGGACCTGCACTGTCTTTCACATTCCTCTGGCTGTCCTCTAGGACCTGCACTGTCTTTCACATTCCTCTGGCTGTCCTCTAGGACCTGCACTGTCTTTCACATTCCTCTGGCTGTCCTCTAGGACCTGCACTGTCTTTCACATTCCTCTGGCTGTCCTCTAGGACCTGCACTGTCTTTCACATTCCTCTGGCTGTCCTCTAGGACCTGCACTGTCTTTCACATTCCTCTGGCTGTCCTCTAGGACCTGCACTGTCTTTCACATTCCTCTGGCTGTCCTCTAGGACCTGCACTGTCTTTCACATTCCTCTGGCTGTCCTCTAGGACCTGCACTGTCTTTCACATTCCTCTGGCTGTCCTCTAGGACCTGCACTGTCTTTCACATTCCTCTGGCTGTCCTCTAGGACACTACATTGCAGCCAAGTGTTTATTATTACTCGAAGAGAGTAGTTTTTGTTTATTGAATTAAACTGAAAGTTACGAATAGTATAATAGTATCAATTAAAATTCAACTCACTTGCTTCAATAAAAATGTAAATATGTATAATTTATCCATGAATTTAAGCTAATTGTGTGAACAATTAACAGAAAATATTTAATTTAACACATGTTTACATTAGAGGATCATGGAGCTAGGACACATTAATGGCCGTACATTAAGGATTGCATACAAAAGAGAGTTTCATGCAGGAACTGACGTAGGTCCCTCCAATTATCTCCCCTGTACCAAAAAATTACTTTCTCAAGCCTGCTGTACAAAGTCATATATTGCATAGATCAAAGTTAAAACGTTAAATTAAGTAAGTGTAAATAAAACGAAACAATGGAAACAAAAATGCCACTTTCTCTGCTTTAAGGGAGGCAATTGTAATCAACTGTATGTTAAGACGAGTGGTCTTTCCTGTATTCTTGGTTAAAGCTTAAGTATTAAATATTTCGTTTGACTGAGTTATATGTGCAATTTCAAGCGATGATTTTTTAAATGGGTCATTTTTACATTTTTATATATATATTTTTTTTTAAACTTAATATAATATTATTTTTTTTAGGTATTGTCCCCCCCCCCCCCCCCCCCGTTTTGGTGTTTCCCCCCCCCCCCCCGCCCGGGTGGGACGGATAGAAAGATTGACCTATTTTTGAAACACCATTCTCAAAATATAAAATGAAAATTCCATCATCTGAGTTCAACCATTGTATGTCTGTGTTATAGCTACGTCCTGGCAGTGTTATAAAGGTATCACTATGTCATTTGTTTTCATATTTGTTCTGCAACTGCTTTTACACCAGTGTTACGCCTGTCCCACCTTTCCATTGCTGTGTCCTAACTGTGTTATAGTTTACAACAAGTAACCACCAGGAAGTCCACCCCAATCCAATCTTATTTCCACCACCTGGCCCCTAAAAGTCTGCTGCACTCCGCTTTGCTATATGACCAGAAATGTTGGCAGATAATCTCCTAATGACGTCATCAAAACTGCATGTGTTTGTGAAGTTTTATTTTCCTACGCGCCACAGAGCCAGGTTTGAAGGTTGGGGTGGGGGTGGGGGGAGCATTCTTTAGTCTAGGTGTAGGTTGGTTTTGGTAGACAGAGGCGCGGTACCGAGCTTGTGGCTAGCCACTTGATGGGAGCCGCAAAGTAGATGAGCCGTACGAAGACATTTATAAAAATACTTTTGTAGTTTCTGATCAATTTAAAATACACGTTTTAAATAATCTAAATTGCTGCAAATTAATAGCATGCTCCCTCTATTTTCCTTGCCTACTACTATGCGTATAAATTTAATTATTAAAAGAAAAGTTTTAGGCTTGATAAAGTACAGAAAAAATAAAATATTCTTGCCTTAGGCGCAAAGTGTTCTGGGGAATAAATGAAGGACTACGTTCAAGCTGTGTGAATGTAATAGTAGAACAAAGGTATGTGGAGGAAATAGTAGAACAAAGGTATGTGGAGGAAATAGTAGAATAAAGGTATGTGGAGGAAATAGTAGAACAAAGGTATGTGGAGGAAATAGTAGAACAAAGGTATGTGGAGAAAATAGTAGAACAAAGGTATGTGGAGGAAATAGTAGAACAAAGGTATGTGGAGGAAATAGTAGAACAAAGGTATGTGGAGGAAATAGTAGAACAAAGGTATGTGGAGGAAATAGTAGAACAAAGGTATGTGGAGGAAATAGTAGAACAAAGGTATGTGGAGGAAATAGTAGAACAAAGGTATGTGGAGGAAATAGTAGAACAAAGGTATGTGGAGGAAATAGTAGAACAAAGGTATGTGGAGGAAATAGTAGAACAAAGGTATGTGGAGGAAATAGTAGAACAAAGGTATGTGGAGGAAATAGTAGAACAAAGGTATGTGGAGGAAATAGTAGAACAAAGGTATGTGGAGGAAATAGTAGAACAAAGGTATGTGGAGGAAATAGTAGAACAAAGGTATGTGGAGGAAATAGTAGAACAAAGGTATGTGGAGGAAATAGTAGAACAAAGGTATGTGGAGGAAATAGTAGAACAAAGGTATGTGGAGGAAATAGTAGAACAAAGGTATGTGGAGGAAATAGTAGAACANGGTTTGATTAGGTTGGGGGGGGGTTATTTGGTTGGGGGAGTTTGATTTGGTTGGGGGAGTTTGATTTGGTTGGGGGGTTTGATTTGGTTGGGGGGGTTGATTTGGTTGGGGGGGTTGATTTGGTTGGGGGGGTTTGATTTGGTTGGGGGGGGTTGATTTGGTTAGGGTGGTTTGATTTGGTTGAGGGGGGGGGTTTGACTGCTCCATTCTCATGCTTTTGTTATCTACCGAGTCATTTACTGCCAAAGCTATCTTAATGTTCTAGTGGCAAGTGTTACACCATCGTGTGTTCTAGTGACCAGTGTGGCCAGTGTTACACCATCGTTTGTTCTGGTGACCAGTGTGGCCAGTGTTACACCATCGTTTGTTCTGGTGACCAGTGTGGCCAGTGTTACTCCATCGTTTGTTCTGGTGATCAATTGTATAGCCATGTGTAGTGTTTATACCATCTTGTGTTCTGGTAACCTGTGGTAGCCAGTGCTAAACAATCTTGGTGTTCTGATAACCAGTGGTAGCAAGTGATGAGCCATCTTGTGTTCTGGTAACCTGTGGTAGCCAGTGTTAAACAATCTTGGTGTTCTGATAACCAGTGGTAGCAAGTGATGAGCCATCTTGTGTTTTGGTAACCAGTGATACCCGGTGCTAAACAATCTTGGTGTTCTGATAACCAGTGGTAGCAAGTGATGAGCCATCTTGTGTTCTGGTAACCAGTGGTAGCCAGTGCTAAACAATCTTGGTGTTCTGATAACCAGTGGTAGCAAGTGATGAGCCATCTTGTGTTCTGGTAACCAGTGATACCCGGTGCTAAACAATCTTGGTGTTCTGATAACCAGTGGTAGCAAGTGATGAGCCATCTTGTGTTCTGGTAACCAGTGGTACCCGGTGCTAAACAATCTTGGTGTTCTGATAACCAGTGGTAGCAAGTGATGAGCCATCTTGTGTTTTGGTAACCAGTGGTACCCGGTGCTAAACAATCTTGGTGTTCTGATAACCAGTGGTAGCAAGTGATGAGCCATCTTGTGTTTTGGGGACCAGTGGTACCCGGTGCTAAACAATCTTGGTGTTCTGATAACTGGTGGTAGCAAGTGATGAGCCATCTTGTGTTGTGGGAACCAGTGGTACCCGGTGCTAAACAATCTGGGTGTTCTGGTAACTGGTGGTAGCAAGTGATGAGCCATCTTGTGTTCTGGTAACCTGTGATACCCGGTGCTAAACAATCTTGGTGTTCTGATAACCAGTGGTAGCAAGTGATGAGCCATCTTGTGTTCTGGGGACCAGTGGTACCCGGTGCTAAACAATCTTGGTGTTCTGATAACTGGTGGTAGCAAGTGATGAGCCATCTTGTGTTTTGGGGACCAGTGGTACCCGGTGCTAAACAATCTGGGTGTTCTGGTAACTGGTGGTAGCAAGTGATGAGCCATCTTGTGTTCTGGTAACCTGTGATACCCGGTGCTAAACAATCTGGGTGTTCTGGTAACTGGTGGTAGCAAGTGATGAGCCATCTTGTGTTCTGGTAACCAGTGATAACCGGTGCTAAACAATCTTGGTGTTCTGATAACCAGTGGTAGCAAGTGATGAGCCATCTTGTATTCTGGGGACCAGTGATAACCGGTGCTAAACAATCTTGGTGTTCTGATAACCAGTGGTAGCAAGTGATGAGCCATCTTGTGTTCTGGTAACCTGTGGTACCCGGTGCTAAACAATCTTGGTGTTCTGATAACCAGTGGTAGCAAGTGATGAGCCATCTTGTGTTTTGGGGACCAGTGGTAGCCAGTGCTAAACAATTTCCGATGTTCTGCGGTGTTCAGTAAACATTATAGCTGCTGTGTTGCACAGTAAACTGAGTTTAAATTTTAATGATAAAACTGTTAATTTGCTGTGTTTGCCCCGTTTCCTTAGTGACTGTAAAACCCTTCAATGCGCCCATTACTGGTCTGAGAAACCCAGGCTTTGAGTCCTGGTCTTAATTAACGTATTACATATTCACGTTTCACTATAACAGACGAACAGCGTAACATAATAAACAAATAAATCAAATAATTACTGAAGACAATGTTAAATGAACAATTTGTTTATTGGCTTTAAAAGCCACCAGTTGCGGAACAAAATCATAAGAAAGGAGATTCATCCTTCTGTGCGAATACATTCATAAATTATAGACAAAGACAGCGACGCAAAAAAAAAAAAAAAAAAAGAAGAAGTAAACTTTAAATGAACAATTTGTTTAATGGCTTTAAAAGCCAACAGTTGCGGAACAAAATCATAAGAAAGGAGATTCATCCTTCTGTGCGAATAAATTCAAAAATTATAGACAAAGACAGCGACGCAAAAAAAAAAAAAAAAAGAAGAAGTAAACTTACAACAGCAGACCTTGGAACAACGGTGTAGAGGGTGCTGCTGTCACTCTGGCGATTCAACATTAAAGAGACTTTTTTTCTGTTTTCTTTGTCAGTGGTTTTCAAACGTTACTTCATGCATCATGTCAAACTTAAGGGCCCGAAATTATGACCCCATTGCCACGAAGGCAGTTTTGTCACTTCCCTCGAAAAAGCCGGTGGTGACATCAGGGGTCACTTCTTAGCGTGTTGTTCTAAACCAGTGCTGGTTTCCGAGTACCAGAGATTGTGTTCAGTTTCTTGTTGTTTTTGGCTCATTTGCTGGTCCAAAATGCGTGGTCAGTTAACTTTGTACAGGCGGACACTGAATCAAGAGTTATGATTTTCATGAAAAGTGTTTCTTTTTTTTTTTTTTTTAATGATATTTTTGAAAAAAAACACCATAAACACATTAAGTTTTTTTATTCACTCTTCACTGCAAGGTTGGATAACTTTAACAATCCCGTGGTCTCAATGAGTCCAACTACAATTATTTCATTAATCATGTTTTACTCAATGGCTAGTGCCGTGTATTAAATGATCGATCTTCATCGGTAAAAGTAGTTCCACAATTCATTAGGATCAAGACAGAAATACAGAGTTGATTGGCGGAAGCGGTCCGTTGTCGGCGTACGAATACAAGTCGGGATCAGCAGTCAGCATGGTGGGCACGCCTCTGGCCATACTTGTGAGGTAGTCCTCCCCAGGGAAGTGTGAAATGGCTTGATTGGGGTGGTGCCCTGTAGGGGGTGAAATGATAGAAGGTCAGTTCTAGGTGACACAGTTTTTTTTGTTTTTTTCAAACCTTAAACTCTTGAATTTACATTCTTAATATGAAATACCTTTTTTTTTTACAAAAAACTAATCATTACCAGTGTGTTACTTTTGTCTCCATTGAACTATTGGGTTGTCTGGTAATCATTGGCGTAGCGAGCGTGTTTGGCGCCCGGGGACAAGATCCATTTTTTAGCGCCCCTTTTTCTTTTTTTTTCAACTCTCAAACCGATTATTTTCATCAATAAAATAATATCAAAGCACATTTTGGCGCCCCTAACTAGCTGGCGCCCGGGGACATCTGTCCCCCCCTGCCCCCACCACGCTACGCCTCTGCTGGTAATATACAGAATACCAGTTATGATATCTGTGCACTCAATGAACCCTGGACCTACTCTCTTTAATAAATAATTAGTCTCGATCTGTCCGGAGTATTGCAATGTTTTTTTTGTTTGTTTTGTTTAATGCACGCTGAAGAAGTAGGACTTGCGAGTTATTTTCACGCGTAAACAATTGAAACAACGGGAGGTAACCCTATTTATTTGATTTATCATTTCCTGACTTTAGAATGAGCGCTTCGTAGAAATTATTCTGTCGGTCAGTCTATCGGTCTGCCAGTCATTCGGTAAGTCATTCTACAGATTGATTAAACAGCTTCAAAGGATAAAGATAGTTGATTATATTATTAATTTAAAAAATAATTAATTAATAAATGATTTTTTGAGGGGTGGGGCAAAAGAAACAATACTCCTCTTCCGTGAAATAGTGGGTCCAGTGCTGTCTTGTTGCTATAGCTTCAGCCAAATTTTACAGTATTAGACCAAATTCTAGTGGCATTGTTTCGTAACATATTTTTTATTACTAAAATTTGAATTGATTAAATTTGTCATTGTGGTCAATGCTTCAACATTTTCAACAGCTTCCCATGCCCTAAAGAGCCGAAATAGTTTTTGAAGATTAATGCGCACCATGTTAAAATGTCGTGGTCAAAATACTCAGTGCGTTTATTAGTTGAAGAAATTCAAAGGATTTAAAAAAAAAAAAAAAATCAAAAGAACGTCAATCTGATCTTTAGTTATCTGAGCCCAGTGAGTTTTGAGTCTCGTGTGTATCCTCTCAAGCACTACATGGTCAATCCTATCGTCGTGGGTTACGTCACGATTGGTCTGGTATACTCAAATATCAGATTTTGACAAACTTGTTGATCGCTGCTATTTGATGGATTACCTGTCCTCTCCGATCAAAATTAAAACACATCACAACTCGGCTGTACATGCACCACATTCCATTCCCAAGATAATGAGATTGACTGCTCTTGAAAAAATTGCATCAAAACTAGTCTGTGACTTAATTGTGTTATCCAAGGTGTTAAAAATAGATGAGTCTTGCTTCGCGGGAGAAGATTTCCATACAAAATAAAGTATAACACGTATTTATTGTACAATCTACCTACAAGATTAGAGAATATGCAGACAGTATGTAGAGAGTCTTTTAAAGTTACCGTGAGACGACATTCCATGGTGACTCATTGTTCTTGCGACACGGCAGCTTCCCGTCCCTCCATTTGTCATGCTGCCGTACATGCCGATGGCGTCCTTGGAAACCGAACCGTACAAATCTTTGCCGCGGTAAGTCTTGTCCAATAAATTAAGCGGGTCTCGAGCCTCGTTGTGAAGCTGGGAACTGGTGACAGAAAGTCGAGTCTGGATGACCGGCACATGTTCTGCCAGAGTCTTGGGTGCTACAGTAAATGCTGTGTTGGAAAAATAGTCTGTGGTGGAAAAAAGGGGGTGGGAGGATTGGTGATATCAGAATAAGACAAATTCTTTGTTAGAATCAGCAATTCTTAAGAACAAATTCTCAAATAGAAATCAAAATTTCAAAAAATTATTTAGAAAAATTTTGGTGGAAAATATATGTTTCATATTTTACGCAAATGGCTTACAGCTATCTAAATGCATGAGCAAATGATTTTGGACCCAGAGATCTATACGCACCTTGATTTTGGTAAAAGGTGTGAGTTTGTGGGAAGGAGGGTGGTGTCGAATGATGCAGTTGAACTATATTGAATGCGCTTCCAGTTCCGGAATTTCCCGAAGGACTTCCTGTCATCGCACTTGTGGACCCACCCAGGGCGTAACCATGTTGCATGGACTGACCGTGACAGAACGGTGACAAGTAGGGTGGCACCTCTGAGTGGTAAGGCGGGGCCTCGGCGTACGGCGACGTGAAATGGGCGGAGCCAATGTCTGTCTTAGAGCCGTATGGCGGCTGGTGGTACAAACTGCCCGAGTAGCTCCCTGGGTGGTGGGCGAGAAGAGAACCCGGGTGGTAAGGATGAGACGTGTAGAGACTCCCACGGTTAGGACTGCTGCTGCTGCTGTTGTTGTGGCCGGAGCTGTGGTACGTGCTGACGTGATCTTGCGTGGTCGAGTGCGCCGTGGTCATCACCTCATGGCTGCTGTCCTGGGTGCTGACGATAACGCTGTTGGTGCTGGGCAAGGTGCTGTCCGTGGTGCTGTGCGGGTGGTTTCGGAAAGCACCTCTGTGGAGATCTGCGGTGAAGGAGGTGTAGCTGGAGGCGTGAGTGTCGTGAAGGCTGTAATCGCTCGACTGGGGACCTATGCGACAAACAGACGTGTTACTGCTGGGGACCTATGCGACAAACAGACGTGTTACTGCTGGGGACCTATGCGACAAACAGACGTGTTACTGCTGGGGACCTATGCGACAAACAGACGTGTTACTGCTGGGGACCTATGCGACAAACAGACGTGTTACTGCTGGGGACCTATGCGACAAACAGACGTGTTACTGCTGGGGACCTATGCGACAAACAGACGTGTTACTGCATTATCCTCTCACGTTCCAGTACATGACAAGTATGTTCAGCTTTTTTATGTTCAAAAGACACACGTAACAAAGATTGGATACACGTGCAGCGCAGATTAAATAATATATAGTCTACAATACAATACATGTGTTGATACAACTGTCCTGCAAGTGAAATACTCTACAGTACGATAGATGTGTTGAAATTGAGAATGTCAGCCAGTTTGTCATTGTGGAATGTCTTGGGAATGTCTTTGAGTCAAGTAAAACAGAAGTATGTGCCATATTCAAATAACTTAAACTTTTAAGGCAGGAATAATTATCAAACCTTACGTGTGGTCAAAGTCTGGCCATTGTCGTAAATTGAGCGAGGCTACGTTCTATTTTAAAAAAATTTGCTGTTATTTAAAAATAAATCCAGTTTTGAATAAAAACTAAATTTGCAACCGAAAATTCAGAAAGTATTAGTTCTTTTTTTCAATGTTGCTTTTTTTTCCCATTCACAATAGCTAGCCACGTGCTGATGGTGATTGTTGATTTTTCACATACCTTGGGAAAATGTGTGGAAAAAAATCAAATTCAATGGGCCACTGTAGCCACTCGTATGACCTGGTAGTATTTCTAACATCATCCGTGGATTTCTTTTTATAACTTAAATAAAGCGTAAATAGTTTATGTTTACTTATAGACTGTTCAACTACTCGCCTAGATATGTGAACGAGGAGCTCCCCACCGACTGGGGGGACCCAGAGAATGCAGCCATGGGACCTTGACTGATGACACTTGACCTGTGGACGACGGGGTTCTGGATGACTGGTGACACGGGTGGCGTTAACATGGGGTTGCCTGCAGCCGACACGCCCTAGAAGCGACAGATTAAACTCACTAGGATGCAAAAACATTTGATTCCTTAATGGGGGGTGGGGGTGGGGGGGGGTCAGAATCAGCAAGTTTGTGAGCTGCTCGATCCCAAAAACACAGTCAAAAATATTGTAAACTTTGCTTTGTGTTTTTATTCCATTAGAGCTGGCCTACTGCCTACTAGCATTCATTAGCACAATGTCAAGTAGCTCCATTATAGATAGAAAAGAAAACGAAGATATCATTTTTCTTTCTGACACCAAAAGGTGGATGATGTTTTCTGGATAAGAAAGAGAAAAAGATGGATGTGAATAGGACGATGAAATAATGAATGATCATGAGTCTTGTCTTTTAATCCAGAGTTATCTTAATCAAGTTCCAAAAGTGCACAGGAAGCCATTTGATAATGACTTAAGCATATTATGAAATGTGATTATGACATTGAAATATGACATTCAAAACAAAATGTTGTGACCTTAGAAATTTGCAATACCTGGAGGATGGAATGATGTTATACAATAAGACATGTTAAGGAAAGGGAGCAATGTTTTTTTAAAATATATTTTTAAAAAAAACGTATTTGAAAAGAAACCTGTGTTAGTGGTGTCAAGGACGTTAAGTGTCGCGTCACTCCCAATGCGTCCCGCCCAGGCGCGTGCACCGCATGCGAGAAAGGTGAGATGACGTTTTCACCGTAGATCTCTCTCTTCAGAGCCTCGTTCTGAGACGGGGTCTTGTTTTGATTGGCTACGAAGCATGTCCCGGCCGGCTGTTGGAGATTGGGTTTCGCCCCCATGTCGTCTGCAATGAGCAAGGACTAAATAATTTCCCGATACAGAAGTATTTTTTTGTGTTTAAAATTCAATGATTAGGCCTGTAGTCAAATGGTTTCTTTTCTACATCAAGTCTGATGTAAGCATTAAAATTAAGTCAATGTGGATGTCAATCGGTGATGACCGAGAATTGCAGCGAGAATCCAACATTAAAAGAGCGATTAGAATAATATAAGAAATCAATACCCTTATTAAGACCACCTGGAATATCAATACTGGTTCTCTTTGGTAACAGTACCTGGAAGAAAACGCTCCTAAGTTACCATACCTGGTTTCATATGTTTTTCCAGCAGGGACTGGAGCTCTTGTTCCTTCTCGTTATGAAGCTGGCACTCCACAGCCAGCAGGACGTACTCGTCCAGCAGCATGCGGATCAGGTGGAAAGACGCTGCAAGACAAGGAGGCGAGGTCAACGAAAGCATGAAACAGGGTTTCTGGTCTTTAAGCGTTTGTGCCGAAGTTTAATACGAACGAGAGCTCAGATATTTACTTTGAACAATAGATTTGAAACTGATTTTCTCTTGGCTCGAAGGAGTCATTTGAACTGTTCGCGTTTAATGTTCAATAGAGAATTTAAAAAAAAAAAATAAACATAAATTAGATTCTCCTTTTGAGAAGTTTTTTTTTTACCCACAGAATTAGTTCAAGTTTGTATGTTGCTGATTATGCTGATTACGAGTTTGACCGTATTTTTAAAAACAAAACGGGAACCCACCAAAGCTCTGGGCATTATTTAGGGTGAGGTTGTGCATGACCCGTGCCCCGAAGAATGACCACTTGAGCAGATAGTCTTGGGCGCGCTTTTTGAAGTTTTTACCGCTCTGTTTACTGGGCTGAAAATGTAAACCAAGATATTGGAGTTTTAGTGTCAATCATCAATTGTATGCTTCAAATATACATGATAAATGAAATGTATTTGTAAACTAAACTTTTTAAAATGCATAAAAACAAGGGCGTAGGAAGGGGGTTGGGGAGGGGTTGGTCCGCTCCCGGAGGCATTTCTTTTCTTTTTTTTTTTGGAGGGTGGCTTTTCGGCCAAATGCTGAATTTTTCGTGGGGAGGGGGGAATCTTTGTAAGCCCCCCCCCCCCCCCCCCCAAATGTTTTTAAGAATTTAAGAATTTAATGTATTTAAATATATGTGATTATTTGTTCAAATAGATTGCAAATGAATCATTGGAAAAATGAAGATTGATACCCGTTTAAACAAATAAAATAAAAATGAAACGATTTTATACATTGAGACTTGATCTATTTTTTTTTATAGCCAACAGTATTACTCCATACGAGATATAGATCTGCACACAATGAACTTTTATTCTAGATTTACACAATGAACTTCACTTTGTGTGTTGATTGGAATTATATTTATTTGGATATCTGTACACTGTTTGAAGTTTTACAAGATTTATTCCGATAAGCAGATTTAAAAAAAAGGATTCCGACCTAATTTTATGCTGTCATTCTGAGCTTTCAGATATCGGTTCAAAAACGTTACGTTATTATGGTCACGTGATCTCGCCATTTGTCGTCGTTAGTCAAATTAACTGGTAACTATGAGGTAACCAACAAGTACGCAAGCATACGGACAGTTCGTAAATTTAGTACCTAAGATAACTTGTCCCTAAAGTTCCTTAAGAGCTTTTAGGGTGTCAGTAATCAGTGCACAATTTGTTTCGGTGAAACTAAAATACATACCTAAACTTTGGTCATTTCTTTATTGCTTCCTTTATTCTATAGATGATCGTAACCGGGAGAAAGACTAACCATAAGAAAATTAGGCTAAAGCCAAGTCTCATGGTCATACAGACTTAGTCATATAGATATATACATACAGACTTGGGCATATAGATGGTCATACAAACTGATTCAAACAGATATGGTCAGACAAACTTAGTCATATAGACACGGTCATACAGACTCAGTCATATAGTCATGGTTAGACAGACATGGACATACTGACATAGTCATACAGACCTAGTCATAAAAATATTGTTGCACAGATATTTGGTTTTTACTGCATTTTTCGCTTAATTGTTTTAAAAATGTGACAGTAAAGAAATGAGGAGATTTTTTTATAGTACGTGTCCCTAAAGTGTTCTATTTTTTGAGATGGCCCACCAGCTTGTGACCTACCTTGATGACCTTTTGCTCCACCACCATGTCCAGCCACTCTGTGAAAGCTTCCACCGTGGCTTGTTTACGTAGCAATTCTTTGAACTCACGGAGAACTGTGGAACAAAAAGAGGTCTCTAAAATCTGCTCGTACTATTCTTATTTCAATTGAGTTCAGATGGCTTCAGTTTGTTTTTACACAACGTGTTGGTTTCAATTCATATTTCTTAAAATGTGTTTCTTTCAATAAATATTTGTTCCTTGATTTCTGCGGCAGTTCCCTTTACAACATGGCTAATCTTGACAAAATCAATGTTGTCAAAAGAAAAAAATAATAAAATGAGTACTTTTTTTATAACAAAGTCCGACAAGGTGAATAGATGGACAAGGTGAATGGATGGACAATGTGAATAGATTATTCACTTCAGAGTATTTTTTAGTACCGGGTAGTTTACAACAAAAATATTTCCTCATTGAAATTTATTTATCGAATCATTTAATTATTTTTTTTAAAAGTATTTTTCTCTCACCTTAAATAAACAAATAAATTTAAAAAAACGTTTTTCAAAAATGTAATAAAAAGTGTAAAATAAATGTGCCCCGACCCTTCAGAGTTGTTACAGGCGAATGACTGTAAAGCGTGGGGCACCAATGAACTCTCATCGCTCTTTATTTCAGCTCAATAAAGAAGTGGTCCAAAATTGAGACGCGAGATTTGCCCGAGACAACCAGAAAGACAAAATCGAAAGCTAACTGAAAGGGTGAAATCAAAACTGAAACATATATTTTTTAAAAGACCACAAAAAGCACAGAAGACGTCTTCAATATGGACAAAAAGCACAGAAGACGTCTTCAATATGGACAAAAAGCACAGAAGACGTCTTCAATATGGACGCAAAGCACAGAAGACGTCTTCAATATGGACAAAAAGCACAGAAGACGTCTTCAATATGGACAAAAAGCACAGAAGACGTCTTCAATATGGACAAAAAGCACAGAAGACGTCTTCAATATGGGACAAGGTGCTGGCCATTTATTCGCACTATAATTAAGATTACAAGTAGCTACAATTAATCTGTTCTCTAATTCCCTACTCGCATAATATCATAAAGTAACTCTTTATATTTCCCATTGTTGCCACTGATCTCATACCTCACATATATGACACATCACCACTCACCACATTGCCTATCGGCCATCGCTTCTCATCTGAAACAACCTCACCTTTCACCAATCACCTATCGCCATCGCTTCTCATCTTAAACCACCTCACCTTTCACCACATCCCCAATCGGCCATCGCTTCTCATCTGAAAGCACCTCACCTTTCACCACATCACCTATCGGCCATCGCTTCTCATCTGAAACCACCTCACCTTTCACCACATCACCTATCGGCCATCGCTTCTCATCTGAAACCACCTCACCTTTCACCACATCACCTATGGACCATCGCTTCTCATCTGAAACAACCTCACATTTCACCACATCAACTATCGGCCATCGCTTCTCATCTGAAACCACCTCACCTTTCACCACATCACCTATGGACCATCGCTTCTCATCTGAAACCACCTCACCTTTCACCACATCACCTATGGGCCATCGCTTCTCATCTGAAACCACCTCACCTTTCACCACATCACCTATCGGCCATCGCTTCCCATCTGAAACCACCTCACCTTTCACCACATCACCTATCGGCAATCGCTTCTCATCTGAAACCACCTCACCTTTCACCACATCACCTATCGGCCATCGCTTCTCATCTGAAACCACCTCACCTTTCACCACATCACCTATCGGCCATCGCTTCTCATGTGAAACCACCTCACCTTTCCCCACATCACCTGTCGGCCATCACCACACACCTGAAACCCCGTCCTAAAGCTTCCACCATGTACCTACATTCTGCATTCAGCTGTACATCCTCGTCATCGGTGGCGCTGCTGCTGCAACTGTGGAACGCCTGAGATCCGATACTGCTCAGATCGATACGGTCCACGTCTGCAATCATTGCATTGACCAGACTCGCGTCATACAACACTGGGCGGGCAGTCTGAGGGTAGACAGGTGGTAAGGCAGAGATGCAGACTTTGGTAAAATAGAGATGCAGACTTTGGTAAAATAGAGATGCAGACTTTGGTAAAATAGAGATGCAGACTTTGGTAAAATAGAGATGCAGACTTTGGTAAAATAGAGATGCAGACTTTGGTAAAATAGAGATGCAGACTTTGGTAAAAGGTAAAGCCGAACACTTCATGCCTATACTATAAAACAACGCTATGTTGTTGTTGTTGTTTTTTTTGGTTTAATTTTTAAAAATCCTAATTACATCTTCCATCGTGACACAGAGTAGAGCAAATTTAGCCCCTGAAATTCTTACATATATTTTGTACCTAAAAATCAGTACATATATTTTATACCTAGAAATCAGTTCATATAGTTTTGCCTAGCTGGTCATACACATATTTTATGTCTACAACTAGAAGTCGTACATGTTTCATTTGCATTGCCCTAGAAATTCGTACATGTTTCATTTGCATGGCCCTAGAAATTCGTACATGTTTCATTTGCATGGCCCTAGAAATTCGTACATGTTTCATTTGCATGGCCCTAGAAATTCGTACATGTTTCATTTGCATGGCTCTAGAAATTCGTACACAGATCTGAATAGTACCCATATAAAGTGTATACTCCTTATGTCATTCTTGACTGCAAGCGTTCAAGTTTGAATTCAACAGTTGACACATTTTTGGCCTATTCAACTGTTAAAAAAAATTGAAAGTAAATTTGTCATTTCGAGCCTTGTGTTCCACAGTAAACTAACCTGTGCCAAATGCAGGAATGACGTCTGCCGCTTCAGCGATTGGGCAAATCTTCGCGCCACCGGAAGTTTTTGTTCTAGCAATCGCTCTGGAAGATTCTCCAAAGCAGACGACACCCAACTCTCCCAATGTTTGGCAAAATTTCGGATATCACAAAGAAGTCTGTAGCAAAAGCAAAAAAAAAAAAAAAAACATATGTTATTGGAAAATTTATCTCATAAGTTGACAATAATTGTATAGCATTAATTAATAACCTCCTCTAGAAAATGTGTTTCGCGACTTCTCGTTTAAAAAAAAAATAATAAAGAATTGGATGTAACCGCGAGGCGTACGCCATTACTGTTTGGCTATGACTCACGTGTCGGGCATTTCTTGCATTGTTGATGGGATCAAGACGTCAGTCAATACCTGTTGGAATTCAATCGTAAAAATAAAAAACAATGTCATGTAATGTGGTTTATTTCCATTGTCCCCCATGTCAGGCGTCATATAACGATTTACTTAGTTCGGTCACTGGTCATTAGAAAATAAAAAAAAGTTAAAGATATTTTTAAAGAAGTGTGCGTTGGCGTACCTACCAAAAAAAAAAGGGGGGGGGGGGGGGAGGGTCACTAATTGGGAATTTTATAAAATGCGTTATTTGAATGTAAGTTTTGACAAGTAATTTTAGCAGATGGTAAGTTCACGCATTGCAGTTGCCATCGTTTTGAGAGTTTTTGTTAATAGTATATATTAACATCTTTTAATAAAGTTGGAAAAATAAAAAAAATTGGATAATTTCCCAATAATATTTTAATATTTATGATTTCGCCGAGACACGGAGTGCCATCAAAAATACGATTTTAAGTTTGATGGAGATTTGTTGACATTTTGTTATGATTCTATGGAGTAACCTTGTACAAGATGGAGTCGCAGACGCAGAGGATGTCGATGATGACGTCATTTTCCACCAGACTCAGCAAATGTTCGGGCAGACCCTGCCAGAANAAAAAAAAAAAAAAAACATATGTTATTGGAAAATTTATCTCATAAGTTGACAATAATTGTATAGCATTAATTAATAACCTCCTCTAGAAAATGTGTTTCGCGACTTCTCGTTTAAAAAAAAAATAATAAAGAATTGGATGTAACCGCGAGGCGTACGCCATTACTGTTTGGCTATGACTCACGTGTCGGGCATTTCTTGCATTGTTGATGGGATCAAGACGTCAGTCAATACCTGTTGGAATTCAATCGTAAAAATAAAAAACAATGTCATGTAATGTGGTTTATTTCCATTGTCCCCCATGTCAGGCGTCATATAACGATTTACTTAGTTCGGTCACTGGTCATTAGAAAATAAAAAAAAGTTAAAGATATTTTTAAAGAAGTGTGCGTTGGCGTACCTACCAAAAAAAAAAGGGGGGGGGGAGGGGAGGGTCACTAATTGGGAATTTTATAAAATGCGTTATTTGAATGCAAGTTTTGACAAGTAATTTTAGCAGATGGTAAGTTCACGCATTGCAGTTGCCATCGTTTTGAGAGTTTTTGTTAATAGTATATATTAACATCTTTTAATAAAGTTGGAAAAATAAAAAAAATTGGATAATTTCCCAATAATATTTTAATATTTATGATTTCGCCGAGACACGGAGTGCCATCAAAAATACGATTTTAAGTTTGATGGAGATTTGTTGACATTTTGTTATGATTCTATGGAGTAACCTTGTACAAGATGGAGTCGCAGACGCAGAGGATGTCGATGATGACGTCATTTTCCACCAGACTCAGCAAATGTTCGGGCAGACCCTGCCAGAAGTGCAGCAGAAAGTTCTGAATCTGAAAAGTTGAGCGGGGATGTTTCGAGGTACATAAGTTGAGGGTGGAGAAACAGTGGTACATGTACACACACACATGCACAAAATACATTGTTTATATCATTGGGATCTCAATCAATGCACCGCGGGGGGCACTTCTCAGGGGCTCCGCGCAGTAACTCAAGGAAACACCAAAAACACCATTAACGTGTAAGACACAGGGTAGGCATAAGGATACCCGATAGTCAAAAAGGTTGGGAACCTCGGGTTTAAAAAATTTAAGAAATGATCTTGGGAAATGTTTAATGTTTCTAAACAAATTTCCAACACGAGTTGTTTTAAAAAAAAATGTTGGAGAATGTTGGGAGGTTTTATATAAAGGTTCTGTTTCAATAGCAGGAAAACTGCAGGAAGATTGATTTTTTTTTGGGGTGGGGGGGGGTAATGGACCTTATAATTTATATTGTGAGAATACCTGCAGCAATTCAACATAGGATTGTTTCAATGCAAACTATAATTGGGATTGGACAGTAAAGGAAATGTTCTTGTCTGATTACTTACTTCCTCAAAGTTACCATTGATCGCAGTGTCCAACACGCACTGACAGTGAGTCCGGTACATCATGATGAGAGTCTCCACCTGATCAAAAAAAAAAACTTTGCTCAATCAGTACACTGTGTTGTTGGTTGGGGTTTGGGGTGGTGTTTGGGTGGGGGGGGTCTATGAATAGTGTACAAACATGTTTCCATCTATTGAAAGGTGTTTTTTTTTTTCAAGATCACTTTATGATGAGACAGATTCATATATGTTAGAGCCCAATCTTTGTGAAAACATTAAAATACGTCATCGTTTATTACACATCTTTCCAGCTAAATTCGTTTTTTTTTCCTGGTCTCCCATTAGGATTTCGAACATTTGGGACTATAGACATAGAATAACGTGAATGGGGTTTTTCTCTTTAACTGTCGTCAAATACACAACACCAACAACAACAACAAAACCAACAACAACAACAACAACAAAACCACCACCACCAACAACAACAACAAAACCAACAACAACAACAACAACAAAACCAACAACAACAGCAACAACAAAACCACCACCAACAACAACAACAACAAAACCAACAACAACAACAACAACAACAACAACAAAACCAACAACAACAACAACAATAAAAACAACAACAAAGCCACCACCACCACCAACAACAAAACCAACCACAACAACAACAACAACAACAACAAAACAAACAACAACAACAACAAAAACAACAACAACAGCAACAACAACAACAACAACACCAACAACAACAACAAAACCAACAACAACAACAAAACCACCACCAACAACAACAACAAAACCAACAACAACAACAACAAAACCACCACCAACAACAACAACAACAAAACCAACAACAACAACAACAACAAAACCAACAACAACAGCAACAACAAAACCACCACCAACAACAACAACAACAAAACCAACAACAACAGCAACAACAACAACAACAAAACCAACAACAACAACAACAATAAAACCAACAACAAAGCCACCACCACCAACAACAACAAAACCAACAACAACAACAACAACAACAACAACAAAACCAACAACAACAACTACAACAACAACTACAACAACAAAACCAACAACAACAACAAAACCAACAACAACAACAACAACACACAAACAAGAACAAAAGCTGGTGAAGCAGACATTTTTCCCCCTCCTAAAGTCTTACATTTAATGCTATCAATGGAAATAGACGCTTTAATCGGGCTAGATTATACCTAGCAGTGTGTCCATGCAGGCTAGATTATACCTAGCAGTGTGTCCATGTGTCCTGAAAAAAAGGGGTTTGCGGGAGGACTTTCGTCAAATTGTGTCGCATCAATCAAAAGGGTTGAGATTAAAAGTGTCGTTTCCTGTCAAAGGCCTACGGTCACTCTGGCACTCCAGGCCTCCGCGGTCCAGGTGCGTGGCACGTGACGTGAATGAGACGTGGCCCCCCTCTTTCCCTCTCTCCCCCCCCCCCCAACACACACACTTAATACCGGGAAGCAGACGGCTTGCCGAGAGCTCAAGTACAATCGATTGAAATACGGGGGAATCAAAGCTTTCGGGATCTAGTTTTACCATTTCTTTTTGCCTGTGCGTAAATCCAATACAATTATAGTGAAACTACCAGATATGTCAGAAAGGGAGTTCCAGAATACTGAAAAATTACTTATGAAATTTGTAGAAATAGCAATTAAAAATTACACTTCAGCAAGTAAAAAGTTAAGAAAAGTTACCATATAAGGAAAAAGAGCAACAACAACAACAACAACAACAACAACAACAACAACAACAACAACAACAACAACAACAACAACAACAACAACAACATACCTAGTTGTAAAAAAACCAAAGAAAACGAACTCAGTAGCAAACTACACTTTGCCAAATTACATGTTACAACCAACTCGATGCTCCCAACTGCCCCCCCCCCAACTCCACGACGGTCCTGGTACAACACCCACCATAGAGGGTACGATTCAACGGTACATACGGGATCTTTTGTTGATTCACTACTAAAATTCACGATGAATCTAATCTTGTCCCCATTTAGCGTTTAACCATGGGGCGTGTAGGTACTGCGGTATGAATTCATCCAGTTACCGCCGATAACTGTGTTTGATATACAATACTTGTTTGCGTTTTTCGTAAGGATCAGAATTAGAAAAGTGGCATATTGCATTCTCGCACCGCAAACATTCTCTGACGTTGATGAAGGTTAGTTGAAATAGATAAGCCCCTCCAGCCCC
>CAXITT010000181.1:717930-730991 GCA_964033795.1 Lymnaea stagnalis | reverse complement strand
TTTCTTCTTTTTTTTCGGGGGGGGGGGGGGGGGGGGGGGGGGGGGGGGAATTTGGGGGGGGGGGGGTTGTGTTGGCTACACAAATTACAAATTGCCCAAACATTATTTCTCAGGTTCACATTTCTATTTTTTTGTCCTCCTTATCGCGACTGGCACGTTTACTTTTGGTATGTTATTTTTTTTTTTTTGTTTACACATTCTTGACCACGATTTTCGGTATGAGATAAGAAAAGGTAGAATAATATTAATATGTGAGTCGGTCATAATCAGTTGTAATAAAGAAGAAAATAAATAAAATAATTATTGCATCCAATATTTATAACAGAGATAACTTTGACTGAGTTTAAGTCGGTGGGAGGTCAGACTCCTAAGGTACTTCGTTACACGCCCATGGTTGCCCAATTATTCACCAAAGCCAAATGTTCTGTAGATGTATTTAATAAAGGCCATCATAAAGGACAGGTCAAATTGATTTTAAAATGTCTGGAACTAATGCCTGGAACTAATGCCTGGAACTAATGCCTGGAACTAATGCCTGGAACTAATGCCTGGAACTAATGCCTGGAACTAATGCCTGGAACTAATGCCTGGAACTATTGCCTGGAACTAATGCCTGGAACTAATGCCTGGAACAAATGCCTGGAACTATTACCTGGAACTAATGTCTGGAACTAATGCCTGGAACTAATGCCTGGAACTAATGCCTGGAACTAATGCCTGGAACTAATGCCTGGAACTAATGCCTGGAACTAATGCCTGGAACTAATGCTTAGAGTGACACTCTTTGGAACAGCGATTCATTTTGAACACTGGCAATTGTTTCCCCTTACAATAATTACACATTTTTTTTAAAAACAGTAAGGCATGATATTTTTAAAAAAAACCTTTAATATAAAAGCCTCTTAATTCGTATAGAATTATGAGTATTGATGAGCATTAAAACTTTAACATGTAACTTATAAAAACAGCCGCATAATGTTTTTAAAATGCCAGACAGGGAAAAAAAAACAACAACAAAAAAAGCCCTTTGATAACGGAGTCCAACGAGCTCGCTCTGGAAGGTTTTTCAGTCGGCTGTGATCATAACAAGGGTCGCCTTCCCTGTTATCAACCACACAAAAAAATGTCTTTTCTTCAAAAATAGAATAATAACTTATGTGCAAACATTGACATTGACAAATTGTTGCGTAAAAGTCTCACCTTTTCTCTGGGCAGCGACATTGGAAGAATGAGAAATCTTGCATTGGGAAAATCCGGTAACAAAGTTCCAGTTTTAGAGTTAAGTGAGTATTTTCTTGTAAATCCACCCTGAAAAGTTGATTTCATTCATGAAGTGCAAAGAATAAATAAATACAGCTTATAGTACAACTTTTTGATCAACACCTTCGGTTCATTTATTTAATTTATAAAGGAGATTTTATTTATAGTTTGAAACGGTGCGTTTTTTCGCACTGAAGCTCCTTATCTCCTGCAAGATATTCACGTTGTCTTCTACTTCTAAACAAATCCTAGTACCATTGACGGCAGCATAGTCCCCATCAGATTTGAGTTATTTATGTTGTTGGTTGTGGTGATTTGTGAAAGTGGTTTGGGGGGAAGAGGGGGGGAGATATGTTTGAGATGAACTGAAAGAGTTTCCACAGACGATACGATACAGAATCTTGCACGTCTGCAAGAATGGAATGGGATTTGTTGGAAGTCGTAAATCAAAGTTCATTGTCACTGATAAGGGTTGACCTTCCAAAATGTGTGGCTGTTAGTGAATCTTTTAGGCCTTGCTTGGGGGGGGGGGCGGGGAGTCTGGACATTGCAGTGTGACCAGATGAGCAGCCCTCCACTCCAACTCGCCTTCCACCATACCCTCCACTTCAACCCACCTTCCACCATACCCTTCACATCAACCCACCTTCCACCATACCCTCCACTCCAACCCACCTTCCACCATACCCTCCACTCCAACCCACCTTCCACCATACCCTCCACTCCAACCCACCTTCCACCATACCCTCCACTCCAACCCACCCCACCATATCCTCCACTAAACGCTCCTTTATGCTCTCCACTATACCCCCACCATACTCTCCACTACAACCTCGACCATACCCTCTATCATACCCTCCACAATGCCCTCATCAAAACCCTCCACCATACCCTCCGTCATAGCCAATTACACCCTACCATACCCTCAATCATTCCTTCTACCATACCCTCCACCATATCCTTCACTACAGCCTCCACCATACCGCACCATAGCCAATTACAACCCTACAATACCCTCTACCATACCCTCAACCATTCCTTCTACCATACCCTCCACCATACCCTCCACCATACCCTCCACCATACCCTCCACCATACCCTGCACTACAACCATGAATATGTCACTGGAATAAATACATTATTTGATTTGTTGTCTCTGATTCATTGATCATACATTTACACAATTTCTGTATTGATTTTGTGACTTTGTACCTTAAATGAGACCACTGGACGAAATGGCTGAAGAGATCGTTTTCATGACACAATGAAAGGAGATTCTTACCTCATTTTTCAACTTGCATCCGGAAAACCTGAAGAAAAATAAATATCGCCATAAAGCGATTAGATGCACAGTTTAAAAATGAAAGGTCCAAGTTTGATCATATTATTTTAAAGTCACGCCATAGCCAAGGGCGTCATAAAGTTTTGACTTTATGATGACGCTAAATGCAGTCTGTGACGCTAAGATACTTGTGATATCTCATACATGTGATTTCGAAATTAGTTTAAACAGATAGATCTATCATTTCCGTTTCCGACAGCTAGAGAAGGAAAAAAAAAGTTTTTTCCAGACACATTGTAAATGCGGATAGTGTATTTAAACTCGCCCTTATCGTCTAAAATGTGTTTAGTGTCCTAATGGCTTACCTGGTGAGTCCTTTCCCGGAATATACAGAGTGGTAATACTGGCTCGTCTCCCGTATGCCGATACCGTAGTAATGGTACCTGCAGGTTTGGGTGAAACAATAAAACAAAAGTCAGATATGTCGATCTCATTAAAAAAATGCGTGTTTTGATTGTGGATAGTTTGATCATTTAAACAGTGTTTGTTTGCATAAAGTAGTAGGCAGTTCGCCAAACTATTTTTTTGTTGTTGCTCTCAGTCAGCGGACAAGAGTGAAAAACTTAAGTGTATTTCAATTTTTAATTAAGTTTCTTTTATCATGAACGAACTCTAAAAGAATGGGTTTATTTATTTAGAATGATTAAGGTTAATTCTTTAAAATATTTGTACAATAAATAATGTTCAATAAAAAAATTTTTAATTTTGATTATATAATTATATCACTTGACGGAAAATATTCTTCCCTTGAAAAAAATGCTTTACATAATATATTAAAGTTAGTTGTATTGGATGACATAAGCTGTTCACTATTGTAACAATCATAGTTATACAAATCATCCCAATTTTGAGACCCCCTGGTTAGTGCTCTACTCACTTTGAGTGACCCCGTGTACCCAGACGTCTTGTAGTCAGATGTGGAAACTTCTGTCGAATGGTCTGTGAGGTAGAGAGTAAGAAACTAAGCCACTGCACAAAACATTACAGTATATACATAACAAACATACACTATACACACAAGCAACATACAGTATAAACACAACACATTCCACGATTTCAACCTGTCCTAAATTCGATCTGCATGTTAACTAAGCCCGCAAGTGAAAATATCCTGATACATCATGGGTTCATGAGTTTAAGAAATTGGCTTTCTTGAATTAAATCCATCTTTAAACATGTTAAGTAAAGTAGATACATAATGCCTATATTTGGGGTACGGATGGATAGAATTTTAAAATAAATCGTCAAGCACAACATCTCTTAAAAATATTTTGCTTGCGGTGTGGCTGCTTCCAATTCCAGATAGTGCGCAAAATAGAATTCCCGATGACTACGCTAAGTGATATTTTAAAAAAAAAATAATAAATAATAACGCAACTGCGTTTGGTTCGTAATATTTTATATTCGGAAAATAAAATCGTCTCAATGTAAACATTGTGTAATAAATATTCGGTTTAAAAGGGGTGGGGATATGAGAATACTTAGAATAGTATACATGGGCGTGAACTAAAATGTGAGCAGTGACGTATCATGGGGAGGAAGGGGATGTAGCAAAAAATTGGGATTCTTAAATATATGTTACTGGAGTTCAGGATTTGTCAAGTAAATTAAGTAGATGGGAAGTCCACACACATTGCTGTCGCCAATGTTTGGCTAGTGAAGAAAAATTTTCCCGTACTTGTTCAACTGTCATGAGTGCAAAATTGCAACTTTGTGCTACCGCTGCTTACATGACCTGGCGCCGTCCTATCTCAAAGCACTCATGACGCCTTGTGTACCCACTAGACAGCTCCGCTCATCCGATAGTGGCAAAATATCGATACCGTGTGTTCGCCTTGAGACTTACGGAAAGCGCACTTTTGCATTTGCCGGCCCAACAAGTTTGAACGCCCTTCCAGTCGCTCTCAGAAACAGCCAGACACTGGAGTCCTTTAAAACCGATTTAAAAACACATCTATTTCGCAAACACCTTCTGGGGTGATGCTGTCTACCGTATTTTTCCAGTTAAAGTACATTGGCTTGTGTTGCTTATAATGGTTGAAACGGGATGAAAGACTTTGACTTGGTATGCTCGTATGTAGCTTTATATTGTTGCGTCTGTTTTTAAATGTGGTAAAATTTAGATTGTTTTTTTTTAAATTTCTCTTTTCAATGTGGTTGACTTTGTACCGCGCTTCGAGCTTTTAGGGATGAAGCGTGTTTTCCAAATAAACTTTATTATTATTATTTATGGTTTGCGCACTTTTTACCCTTTACTTACAGAGACATCCAAATAAATTCCATCACATTTTAATTGTACGGCTCGATAAAAAGCATAAATTCATATTTTAGTAAAGTCTTTGTCTTCTTTCACAACATTTTTAGTCTCTTGTGAAGTGAAAAACAAAATGATGTAACGCCTACGATGAAGGAATCAGCATGATGAAGGACGCAATATAGTTAGTAGGAAGGGGCTAATGTAATATTTCTTCGGAAATTATATTGATTTAAGTAATTATTACATTAATTTCCATATCACATATTTCTGCTACAGTCAGTGAGGTAGATTTATACATTTTTCGACTTTCCAAACACATATTCTTGTTAGATCCATGAATAATTTTTTTTAATACTTTCCCCCAGTTTCAAATTTTGAGCATTCTGTTCCATCGTTTCAATCAAGTAATTCACTGAAGTGCCTCAATGTCTAGAAAGGGAAAGTTTAACAAGTAATGCCCTATCCTTGTGTGAAATGGGTTTAACCAAGGTTTACACCTCGTCAGCGCTCCTCGAAATTTATCCAATTAATTGATAATCTCCCTTACATCTGTCGAACCGGCCGACCCCGTAGTCAGATAGCTGCGAGTCCAGCTACAGAACTATTCCCAGGGGGGGCTTTGTACTTAGTAACTTGTGTTGTGGGCTGGGAGGGTGTCGGAGCACTGAGAAACCCAGGCATACTTGAAGTGTTCAAGTTGTTGACGGTGGCATTATTACTAAACCCCTTCACAAATGATCTTGAGACGGCCCACCGGTGGTTATGAATGGGTTAACACAGGAGAGCTCAAGATACAGGTGGCGCCGCCAGTCGAATCGGGCTGTTTGTTTACACTTCATCCCCGGAACGTGCTCCAATAGATGTACCGAAGCTATTGGTCAATAATAAATATAATCTCTTGTGAGAAAGACGTAAGGTTAAAAAATTGCAAAATTTATTTGTTAAAATGTATGATTTTTTTTTTTTTTTTTTTAAATAAAAACGTTGAATTTGTTAATTCGGTAAGTTATTTAAGAAAATTTTTGAAAAAAAAAAAAAAAAAAATAAAAACGTTGAATTTGCTAATTCGGTAAGTTATTTAAGAAAATTTTTGTTTTTGTTTTTTTTTTTGACAAAAAGATTGGACGGTATATTCTTTTTTTTGTCTATTGATATTTGAAGATAAATATTTATGACATAGTACGCAGTGCTGTCGGCGGGTGCACGTTAATCACTCTTACAGGCTTACGTTTCATGGTTCCGTATTGTGTGTGCTGCCCCCACCTCCCCCCCCCACCCTGGCATCATGACTTTGGCCCCCGTTCGAGGCTTTGCCCTGGGTTGATGGTATAGAGATGACATTACTAAAGAGGATGTATTACAAAGATATAGATGATATAGGATCATAGATGTCATAATGAAGAGTGCGGACATTGCATAGAGTAAAAAAGACTTGATGTAGGATTATAGTATAGAAAATTATAAAGAGGTAAACACTAGGTGAAAAGAACATTTAGAGATGTATATTATTAGAAGATGTACGACTATCAGATGGTTTTTAAATTACAAAAAAAAAATTGATGATCCATTCGACGTTATGTTAGTTTGCAGCCAGGAGTGTCAGACTTGAAAGATATTTTTTTTTTGAAAGTGAAAAAAGTACTGAAATATTAAGTCAGATTTAGGTGGTAACAAACATCTCGCAGGCCCGAGCCCCTTGGCGTAGTCAAATGTTTCTGGTTCATTCTAGAATATTCTAGATCACCATTCAAAATATCATGGACTCATGGGGAGTTTGTGACATTTTTCCAGAGTCGATTTCTTTTCGGACTTTTCGCAACAGACGGCAACTTTTGATGGCGTCATAGCCCAGGAGTCTCGTCCATTTTGGCTGTACCGAGCGCGAGCAGAAAAGCTACGATCATTGATGACATTACAGTTCATAAGGTCTTGATAAAATATCAATTTAAAATATATATATATGTAAACAGCAACATAGATAGGTTCAAGTGTGAAGGTTCAAGTTTATATTTGAGAGCAGAAGAAATAACAATTTAATTTAAAAAAAGAAAAAAAAAAGGATAGTCCAGATCTGCGCTTGAATTTAGTCGACAGGATTGTGGTCGTTGGACAAAAACCGCATAGGAGAAATGATGTCATTTAGTCGACAGGATTGTGGTCGTTGGACAAAAACCGCATAGGAGAGATGACGTCATTTAGTCGACAGGATTGTGGTGGTTGGACAAAAACCGCATAGGAGAAATGATGTCATTTAGTCGACAGGATTGTGGTCGTTGGACAAAAACCACATAGGAGAAATGACGTCATTTAGTCGACAGGATTGTGGTCGTTGGACAAAAACCGCATAGGAGAAATGATGTCATTTAGTCGACAGGATTGTGGTCGTTGGACAAAAACCACATAGGAGAAATGACGTCATTTAGTCGACAGGATTGTGGTCGTTGGACAAAAACCGCATAGGAGAAATGACGTCATTTAGTCGACAGGATTGTGGTCGTTGGACAAAAACCGCACAGGAGAGATGACGTCATTTAGTCGACAGGATTGTGGTCGTTGGACAAAAACCGCATAGGAGAAATGATGTCATTTAGTCGACAGGATTGTGGTCGTTGGACAAAAACCACATAGGAGATATGACGTCATTTAGTCGACAGGATTGTGGTTGTTGGACAAAAACCGGATAGGAGAAATGACGTCATTTAGTCGACAGGATTGTGGTCGTTGGACAAAAACCGCATAGGAGAAATGACGTCATTTAGTCGACAGGATTGTGGTCGTTGGACAAAAACCGCATAGGAGAAATGACGTCATCATTCGCGCGTCAGACGTCATTTTGATCAGGGTTTCACGTGGGTTTAGTGCACCCAGTTCACTCGGCGGTGTTTAATCTGGGTCAACTGGCGGTAATTTCTGGTTTGCGCGCTTCATGACAAACATCCCATCCTGAGAGTTTATTTTTGGACAAACATCAACTCGCCCAATCCTTGGGGGCCCCCGTGTACGAGACGGTGCTCACTGCCGTGGGGTGACAAACTTCTGACGTCAGCGCTCGTGCCCGGCAGGTGCGCCCGGACACACCCTGGTGTCTGAAGAAATTAGCCCGGTGTTTTTTTACTTGGGACCGAAAGCTTCGTCTGCAGAGTTTGGGGTGGGGAAAGGGGGGTGGGGGTAAGAGATTTTGATGTTTCCCCAATGTAATACTCTGTTGGGGTTGGTGTTATTTTATTGGCACACACGGACACCGTGTCCAGGGCAGAGGGAATTCAATGACCAAAGAAAAAAAAGAGGGGGGGGGGGGGAGTTGAGAGTTTGTTTCGAGCAGTTTAAAAAATTTTTCTTTCCAGTTTTTTTATGGGACATTTTTGTCCTAAATAAACAGAAGACAACTCTGGAAACATGTCACTTACGAGAGCTGGGGTAACAGAACATTTTTCCCCTCTTTGAAAACGTTCCCGGGTTAGGTGGCCTTCATTTCCCAGTCCCCAAAAAGCTGTCAATAACCTCTGCCTAGTTATTTCGTCGTAATACTTAGCAGCGATTGATTTATAAGAATCAGCAGCGATTGATTTATAAGAATCCCAAATAGTACTTCGACCCCCCCCCCCACCCAACCACCCCCAAGACTCGCAACCGCACATTTTTTTCACGCCACTGAACTCTAGTAACAGTCTAAAGACCCACCCAGATTTATTAGACCAACTATTTCAGAAAAACAAAAGAAAATACTGCGCACCAAACGCACTAGAGATTTTGTTGTTCGTTGAGAATCTAATTTAGCGCGGTTATTGGCGAATTTTATTTTGTGATATCAGTGACATCATATTTCATCCATGGTCTCTTTTCTAAAAAAAGGAAAAAAACTTATTTTTGGGGCTGGGGGTGGTGCTGAAAATTGGATAGAATTTGTTGTCATTGGCAACGAGTCCATTTTCCAAGTTTCGATAGTTTAACAGGAAGTGAGTCAAGTAGCCGTCCGAAGATTTTTGTCGACCAGCCACGGACAAAAGCGAAATAAATATAAAGGATTCTTTTTTTAAAATGACAAAAGAAACATGTCTTGTTAATGATGTGGCACGCGCCCAGCTACAATGCAAACTCGGAAACAACGCCGTGGTGGCACCGGCAACCTTTTCCTTTCTCAAAATACGCGAAAAAGGAGAAAAAGTATTTATAATGTCAGTAAAGCACAACTAAAAATCTACATACACTAGTTATTCCAACACCACAGAGCTCTCTAGCTACAAGTGATTAAAAATGTAATTCTTTTTTTTTTTTTTTTTTAAACGAAATAATTTACGATCCTACTTTTTAAAAACCCAAACGCTATTCTCACGGCTTGGTTTAAATCCACAGAGCTATAAATATATTTCTAGGTCTATGTTTAAATCTCACATTAGAGCGACCTATTTTATGGACCACAGTAATAGCGTCCAAGCGAGGTTTTACTGTACATAAATGGGACGAAAGATCCCCCCCCCCCTTTTTTTTTCTGGTTTCCTTGGTTAAAAAAAAACAAAAAACAAGAAACAAAACAACTCTTATTATGCACTAGATATTTATCAAAAGAATTCACTTTGTTATCCAGTAGCTTTACTCTGACGCTCCAAGTACTACACCAATTACTGATAGGGCATTTTTGTTGTTTCATATCTTAACTTCACATGCTTACAGAGGCGTAGCGAGGGTGTTTGGCGCCCGGGGACAAAATTCGCGCCCGGGGACAAGATCCACCTTAAAGCACCCCATTTTCTTTTTTTTTCAACTCTCAAACCCATTATTTTTACCAATAATATAATATCAAAGCACATTTTGGCGCCCCTAACTAGCTTGCGCCCGGGGACATCTGTCACCCCTGCCCTCACCTCGCTACGCCTCTGCATGCTTACCAAAAAAACAAACGATATCAACTCTTTGCTATACGACAAAAAAAATAATTTACTTCTTTCTGTCTTTTCAGTTAGTTTGAAGTTTCAACCGCATATTATACTCCATTATAGTTAAACATCTTGCATGACTTAAAATGGGCACCCACTTTGTCCAGCTTAAGGGAGTTCGCTGAATGCACCCACTTTGTCCAGCTTAAGGGAGCTCGCTGAATGCACCCACATTGTCCAGGTTAAGGGAGTTCGCTGAATGCACCCACTTTGTCCAGGTTAAAGGAATTCGCTGAATGCACCCACTTTGTCCAGGTTAAGGGAATTCGCTGAATGCACCCACTTTGTCCAGGTTAAGGGACTTCGCTGAATTTTGAGATAAACAATTTTTGCAAACTAGCCACACAAAAAAATAAGTTAAAAAAAAAATTTTGATTTAAACATTTGAGTACTTTGATACAATTGGGGAATTAAAAAAAAAAGTTAAACAAATCCTTCAAATTAAAATAATAGTGTCAGGCATGGGAGTTCATTAATAATTGTTGCGACTGGATATTATGTTTGAGGGCGTGCAGTGTGTTTTTGAGAGTTTTAAACAGTTAGGGAACACTCTTCCCGCGCTTGACTTGGTGACGTATCTTTACGCTTATTATGACGTATGGTTTAGTCTGTTTTGTGACGTACGTTTAAGTCGCCTGGCAGTCGTAAAAGGAACTTTGTGAAATGAGGTTGTGTTTTAATTTCTGTCTGAGATTTAGCTGCGCTATACATGTGTAGATGGAATTAACCGCCTGTGAATCTCATTAGATTTAAAGTTGCATTAATTATGAAAAAGGACTCGAGTTGATTCAGTGCTCGCATGACATATCTCAACGTGTGAAAGAACGTGATGAATGAACCAGTCTAGTACACACAGGAGTTTGACTAGAAGTCGGCCAGAACATTTAAAGTACACATGGAAACACAAGTCCAATCTACACCTAGATCCATGACTCATTTGACGGCTGGGTGGATGAAGTCTCATTGCATAATATAGCAGTATCTCTCACCATTACTTTTAATATAGCAGTATCTCTCGTCATTACTTTTAATATAGCAGTATCTCTCGTCATTACTTTTAATATAGCAGTATCTATCACCATTACTTTTAATATAGCAGTATCTCTCGTCATTACTTTTAATATAGCAGTATCTCTCGTCATTACTTTTAATATAGCAGTATCTCTCGCAATTACTTTTAATATAGCAGTATCTCTCGCCACTACTTTTAATATAGCAGGATCTCTCGCCATTACTTTTAATATAGCAGTATCTCTCGCCATTACTTTTAATATAGCAGCATCTCTCGCCATTACTTTTAATATAGCAGTATCTATCACCATTACTTTTAATATAGCAGTATCTCTCATCATTACTTTTAATATAGCAGTATCTCTCGCCATTACTTTTAATATAGCAGTATCTCTCGCCATTACTTTTAATATAGCAGTATCTCTCACCATTACTTTTCATATAGCAGTATCTCTCACCATTACTTTAATTATAGCAGTATCTCTCGCAATTACTTTAATTATAGCAGTATCTCTCACCATTACTTTAATTATAGCAGTATCTCTCGCCATTACTTTAAGTATAGCAGTATCTCTCGCCATTACTTTTAATATAGCAGTATCTCTCGCAATTACTTTTAATATAGCAGTATCTCTCGCCATTACTTTTAATATAGCAGTATCTCTCACAATTACTTTTAATATAGCAGTATCTCTCGCCATTACTTTTATTATAGCAGTATATCTCAACTTTATTTTAATTAAAGCAGTATCTCTCGCCATTATTTTAATTATAGCAGTATCTCTCACCATTACTTTAATTATAGCAGTATCTCTCGCCATTACTTTAATTATAGCAGTATCTCTCACCATTACTTTAATTATAGCAGTATCTCTCGCCATTACTTTAATTATAGCAGTATCTCTCACCATTACTTTAATTATAGCAGTATCTCTCGCCATTACTTTAATTATAGCAGTATCTCTCGCCATTACTTTTATTATAGCAGTATCTCTCACCATTATTTTTAATATAGAACTATATCTCGCAATTACTTTTAATATAGCAGTATCTTTCACCATTACTTTTAATATAGCAGTATCTCTCGCCATTACTTTTATTATAGCAGTATCTTTCACCATTACCTTTAATATAGCAGTATCTTTCACCATTACTTTTAATATAGCAGTATCTCTCGCCATTACTTTTAATATAGCAGTATCTCTCACCATTAGTTTTAATATAGCAGTATCTCGCGCCACTACTTTTAATATAGCAATATCTCTCACCATTACTTTTATTATAGCAGTATCTTTCACCATTACTTTTATTTATAGCAGTATCTTTCACCATTACTTTTAATATAGCAGTATCTCTCGCCATTACTTTTAATATAGCAGTATCTCTCACCATTACTTTTAATATAGCAATATCTCTCACCATTACTTTTAATATAGCAATATCTCTCGCCATTACTTTTAATATAGCAGTATCTCTCACCATTACTTTTAATATAGCAGTATCTCTCGCCATTACTTTTAATATAGCAGTATCTCTCACCATTACTTTTAATATAGCAGTATCTCTCGCCATTACTTTTAATATAGCAATATCTCTCGCCATTACTTTTATTATAGCAGTATCTCTCGCCATTACTTTTAATATAGCAGTATCTCTCACCATTACTTTTAATATAGCAGTATCTCTCACCATTACTTTTAATATAGCAGTATCTCTCACCATTACTTTTAATATAGCAGTATCTCTCGCCATTACTTTTAATATAGCAGTATCTCTCACCATTACTTTTAATATAGCAGTATCTCTCACCATTACTTTTAATATAGCAGTATCTCTCGCCAGTACTTTTAATATAGCAGTATCTCTCACCATTACTTTTAATATAGCAGTATCTCTCGCCAGTACTTTTAATATAGCAGTATCTCTCGCGATTACTTTTAATATAGCAGTATCTCTCGCCATTACTTTTAATATAGCAGTATCTCTCACAATTACTTTTAATATAGCAGTATCTCTCGCCATTACTTTTATTATAGCAGTATCTCTCAACTTTATTTTAATTAAAGCAGTATCTCTCGCCATTATTTTAATTATAGCAGTATCTCTCACCATTACTTTTAATATAGCAGTATCTCTCGCCATTACTTTAATTATAGCAGTATCTCTCACCATTACTTTAATTATAGCAGTATCTCTCGCCATTACTTTAATTATAGCAGTATCTCTCACCATTACTTTAATTATAGCAGTATCTCTC
>CAXITT010000181.1:708460-713803 GCA_964033795.1 Lymnaea stagnalis | reverse complement strand
GGGGGGTTGGGGGGGTTCTTGTTTTAGAAAATTAATTCTTCTTTATAAATCGCCCAAAGAATAAATAAATTATAATCTAGATATTTTTTTACAATGTAGTCATTTGGGGGGAAATATGTTAAATAAGATCAATGGGATCAAGAAATGGCGTAATAAGTTAATTACTTTGTAATTTATCGGAAGAAATTTATAGCAGTTTGATGTTTCAAATTAACCTCGAAAACAACTCATTTTTTTTTTCATTTTTTTTTTTTTTTGTTGTGTGCTGGAGAGGGAGGGGGTGGCTGGAATTTTCACCTCAGCTACACCTCGATAAGTCGAACATTGATAAATATTTGATTCTTTAGTAAATATACCCTAGCTCCTTTACATCATGCCATACTATTTAAAAAAATTATTCAAAATATATAGATCTCTATAAAAAAAATATCCATAAAAAGATCTATATAAAAAGATATCTCTGCATTCTCTGCACAAAAGAAAACGTTTTTGCTTTTTTGGGGGGAAAAACTTGGAAATATTTTAATGTTAAAATGTAACTAGTATTCGTATACATTTAATTTGTTTCAATTTCGTCCAATATGTAAAGGGATGTTAGTGATCGTTTTTGAGACCAGATACATTTTTACAAATAATTCACATTGTTAATGAACTAGTTGAAACAAATTAATAGCTTGCATCAAAAATTATTATTAAAAAATTTTTTTTTTTAAATAACTCAGAAAATACAGTTATGTCAACATAACTTTGACACCTAAATCTCCACTACTGCTCTCCAAATAAGTGCAGAATGATGCAAAACTAAATTCAGGATTCTTGAAATTAAAATGTTGATACCTTTTTTGGCTGAAAGTATCTGTGCAATTTTTGTTGTTGTTGTTCTTTAATCGACCTTGAGCACAGTGACAAAGAATAAATAGTAAATAAGTAAACAGGGCGAATGTATAGAGACATTCACATCAGTGGCTTGGAGTATTGGTGAGCGCAATGGTTCCTCGGAGTCAGCTGTCGGGTAATGCCAAGTGGATGAAAATTTCATAACATGACAAGCCTTTGAGATCTCATCAAACAAGTGGCCTTGACATTCGCTTCTTTTGTCATCGTTGTCTCCTTTGAGATTAAATCCAGATCGAAACCAACCCTCCATTTTCAACCATAAGATGTTACTCTCTTTAACTCCCTCCTCCCGTCTCTCTCTCTATCTCTCGTCTCTCTCTCCCTATCTCTCACTCTCTCTCTCTCTCTATCTCTCTCTATCTCCTCAAAGTAACACATTAGTCCGCCCGCATCTTTGTACTCGCACGGAAGCCGGGTCTTATTTTATCGGAGTTACTTTTCTTGGTTACACCGGAATTCAACCTCGTTTCGCCATTTCAACTTATCTGAACAGACAGAGCGGGTATCGCATTTTTTGTTTGTTCGCTTTCTCCCCCCTCCCTGAGAGATAACATCACTGGACCACCGGCTCTCATCGACCTAAGCCCCGGCGGATTCACTTTCTGTCCAAGTTTTCAGCATCAGCTTTTCAAACACGGACCAGGTAGTCACTTAGAATCTACCAATTCGACTTCATGGCTAACGCTATCGAATTTCTACAAATTTAAGTTTTACTATGAATAAGTTTACATCATGGAGATGACGTCATATTGTGGTACTTCTCGAAAGAAGTTAAAGTATATCTTTAAAAAATCTTATCAACAATTCAAAATGTATATATATATATATATATATATATATATATATATATATATATATATATATATTCTCCATTCTATTCCAAATCAGAGAAAGTATTACGATTACGAGTAAAAAATATTATATCTTTAAAAAATCTTATCAACAATTCAAAATGTATATATATATATATATATATATATATATATATATATATATATATATATATATCCTCCATTCTATTCCAAATCGGAGAAAGTATTACGATTACGAGTCAAAAATATCGAACTCAGTTCATCGATTCCGATTCCAACATTCTTCTTTCCAAAACTTGCAACCACAACAGCCTTACTAACCGCTATAAGACTTTTTAACTGAACGAAAGGCACGCAATAACCGTTTCCAATGTTGACCTAGCAATCAAACAATGAATGACTCGTGTAAATTCAAACCAATTTGAGCTATGTAAAATAAACGAAATAAATAAATATTAACGTAACAGGATTTTGACACGTGTTCAGCATGCAATAACAGATGTGTCGATGCTTGAAATAGAGACACATAAGACAAAAGATGTTTGACATGGTCTTGTTCAGAGCTTGGGCGCCCTCTCCCATTGCTGCGTTTATCTAAGGTAGCGATTCGTGGGTGGTTTATTCTTAAACAAAGATTTTCAGCCAAATTTCAATCTGCAAAACAAAGAATGCAAATTTTGCATTGTCTAAAAAATAGCGTGAAAATAGTGGCAGACAGTGGTAGGTAGAAAGATTGGTCAACACACGGTCCTGTGGTAGGTAGATACTGTAGCAACACACGGGTCGGTGGTAGGTAGAAACAGTGAACAACACATGGTCCTGTGGTAGGTAGAAACAGTGGACAGCACACGGTCCAGTGGTAGTTAGAAACAGTGGATAACACACGGTCCAGTGGTAGTTAGAAACAGTGGATAACACATGGTCCAGTGGTAGGTAGAAACAGTGGACAACACACGGTCCTGTGGTAGGTAGAAACAGTGGAAACACACGGTCCTGTGGTAGTTAGAAACAGTGATCAACACCCGGTCTAGTGGTAGGTAGAAACAGTGGACAACGCACGGTCCTGTGGTAGGTAGAGACAGTGGACAACACACGGTCCTGTGGTAGGTAGAAACAGTGGACAACACACGGTCCTGTGGTAGGTAGAACCAGTGGACAGCACACGGTCCAGTGGTAGGTAGAAACAGGATAACACACGGTCCAGTTGTAGGTAGAAACAAATTATGTGTTGAGCTGCCTTGAAAAGCATATTTCTTTATACATATCCTTGAAAACACATCTGCGACATTTGCACTGCATGAACCAAGAAATTCTAGAGAATTTAACAATATGAGTCACACAAGACTGAACGGAAATTCACGGAAATTCGAAAAAAAAAACTTGTGGCATGGAATATTGTTCGACGGAAGCTTGGTCGAATATTACGTCATTTTAACAGAAATCTCTTTAAATGCAAATTTAATGGAATGTAAATTTGCTCGACATGAAATAACGAGACAAAAATTGTCGGAAAGTTAATAATTTTCACCCCATTTGACTCGCACTCATCCATGAAAACATTAAGAATTCAATAAAAAATTTAACCACCGTTCAAAACAAAATCGAAAAAATTTCCGTGCCAACAAATCTCACAGGAAAATTGTTCCTTCAAACGTATGTCTGTCGTACGAATTTTCAGATACGGAACTCGATACATTAAAATATACAAGTAGATAAAGCTGCGAACGAAATGTCATCTCTCAAGGATGTCGGGGACCTAGAGAAATCTGGTCTCTTAGATGTCCAGCCACCACAAACAAACACAAAGCCACTTCTGTCAAGTGATATATATAAATATATGTATATATATATATATAAAAGGGAGCGGGTAGTAACGAAATCGGGAGAAAATGTGTCATGTGTTTTAGCATACAGCTGAAATTGTTTGAATTTTTCAAGTTATTATCCAATGTTTCATGAAAATTTAAAAAAAAAAGTAAATAAAAAATACCATGGCTGTATACCCATTTAGTGCAAATATCTCAATATTTGCAAACGAGTGTGGAGACAAAATTGACATATTTCCGTCCGTTTTATGGATAACTTCATATAAACATCGCATAGATTTACACAAACATTGGGGGGCTCCCATATGGCCAAAGACCCAATCCGATTTCCGATAAGCTGTCTGCGCTTCCCGTTTTGGGGTGCCCCTGTCACGCCATGTAAGTCCTCCTACATCTACACCTAAAGTTCATTAAGAAACTGACAGTAAAATAGTAAGAGAGCGAAATATCGAATAAACGCGTACCATTGAGCCTGTGAATGCAGGGTTCACCGTGTAGGAATGGAGGTATCAAGATTGGATATAGTGACCTATCATTTAAAGGTGACAGCATACCACCAGGTCACGGCAATGACTATTTTTTTTTAGTAACGAAACTGTGACCTACAATCCAAAGGTAACAAACATACCAGGACATGGTAATGACTTATTTTTAATTTTAAGCAACGAAACTGTGACCTACAATTTAAAGGCGAAAACATATCAGGATATCAGGTCATGGTAATGACTTTGTCTTAAGTATAACGAAACTGTGACCTACAATTCAAAGGTAACAACATACCAGGTCATGGTAATGACTCATTATTTAAGTATAACGACAAACCGTGCCCTACCATTGTAATGTCAGCTGTGTCTGCTTCTTCTTGTCCCGCATGATCTGGGCAACAGTTTTCTTGGCGGTCTGTTGCTGGGGCTGCTGCCCTTTGGTGACCCCGTCCTCAGTCAAAACTGTGTCATCGTCTGCCATGTCATTATCATCGTCTTCATCATCGCTTGACAGCTTGTCGCATTTGGAATCTGGATCTGTGGGTTAAAAAAAAATAATTAATACCTTCTAGGCCACGGTAAGTTAATTCACTATGTCAAGTGGCTAGAACACATGTGTTAAAACAGCTAAACAACAAAATTACCGTGAACGCAATATATTCAAATAAGGCTTCTCAGGTGCACACATCTGAGATATAACCATATGAATATAATCACAAACAAGGGTATCTTGTGGTATGTTAGGCTGTATGTATAGCTATAAACCTGTGTTCAGTAGGCGCGCTAGAAACAAATTCCCGTTAACCGCACTTAACAGCGTGCAAGGTTCATTAGGAAGCTGAACAGTTTTCCCGTGCTATACTATCCTCAAAATAATTCTTAAGATGAAAGTCGGTGTCTGATGTTAAGACTCCTAGACGAATCGTTACTTATTATACAGTCCCGATTGTCATTTGCCCTGTAACGTAGCCATGACGTCCAGTGCTAAACATTTGGTTTAGGTGGCTCCTAGTGCGGCATTTCGCTTGTGAGGCGAATTCCAGAGGGAAACAAATATTGGAGGGAAAAAAAAAGAAGTGTTATGGTAAATAAATTATGAAAAAAATGAAAAACAGCCAAAAAATTATATGACGCCCCTTGCTCCTCATTTTTAACTATTTAGAACATTGAGTGCACCTCTGCCTCATGCGTAGAAATGTTAAACAATGACAACATCAAATTTAACTTGCTTAGTCATGTGGTACGTTGAATTGATCACATCACTATTTATAAAATTGATGGCCACATCCGTCAAAAGATGTCTGCCGGTTTACAGTTTACCTT
>CAXITT010000181.1:700960-703460 GCA_964033795.1 Lymnaea stagnalis | reverse complement strand
TCCTGGTATTATCAACAAGTAGTTAATTTTATTTACAAAAGAATCAATATGTTATAATATCTTATAATAAAATAGTCTTGTGTTCGATCGCCCAGTAATCTGTAACTTTGGTACATATATTATTGCATACTTCACCACTGTCCGTGGAAAAGAAGGTCATTATAAGGGCCGTCCGTAATATACGTCACGCACCGGAAGGGGGGGGGGCGGGTCTAAAAAAGTGTCACTGCTTGGGAAACGGGGATGGGGAGGTGGAGAGGGTAAAAGATCGTATGTGACATCACATACTAAATATTTTTTTAGTGTTCTTATAAAATCTGAAATCGACCGTGATGAGGAACTTTCTGTTAGGATGGATGTATTATGACATAAGATGTCACTTTTATCAATTTAATAGGTTAATACTTAATTTTGTTTTAGATTAAATTTTATTTAGTTGTTGTTTTTTTTTAAATTTTAAAAATATTTTTATTAAAAGTGTGACGTACTTGGGGGCTGTGGGGGGGGGGTGCTAAGATTTGTGACAAATTGTTGAAAATATTTTCAAAAAATAACATGACATAATTTATGGACCGGGACATAACAGCTGAACCTAGATCATCGATTGTTCTAATTTAAAATATGTAAATTTTATTTGAAATTAAATTTTTCTGTGCTTGAAAATAAATGCAAATGCAACACATTTTTGTAAAATCAACTTTCTGGCTTGGTAATTAAAAAAAAAAGTATCCTATATTTCCGAATCTCTAAAAGCTACAGAGTTAAACTATTAATAAAACTTAGTCTGCAAAAGTGTGTGTTTATATGGTAATATGGTTGGGGGGGGGGGGCATTATGATCTTTTTAGCTTCCATCTATAAAAACAAATTAGTTGGATCTTCGCGTAGTGGTCAGTTGTTTGATTTCACAATTTTAATTTTTTTTTCAAGAAGTGGAGGAAAAGCATTTTTTTTTTCTCCATTTCTTAAAATGCTGTTAACAACAGTGCAGCCGAGTGTTGAAAATAGTTCCCCCACCCCCCCCCCCCCCCCCCTTTTTTTAAGAAGTGGAGGAAAAGCATTTTTTTTTTCTCCATTTCTTAAAATGCTGTTAACAACAGTGCAGCCGAGTGTTGAAAATAGTTCCCCCGCCCCCTCCCCCCCCCCAACCTAACATCCCCATTTATGCTGAACGTTGGTCCTTAAACAAAACACTACCATAAAAAAACGATAAAAATAAATTAAAATCCCCCCCCTCCCCTAACCTCGAATAAAAAACAATTAGATGTGTATTTAAATTGTGTCCCAGATTAAAACTACTGAGGTCCTTTGTACGCCGTTTTGAAAGTGTAAGTAAATAACATCAGAGGGTTGAAAGGTTGGGGTGAGGGGGCTTAGCTGGGAACTTTTTTTAACATTGATGAGATTGTAATTATTTTTATTCCTTAAATCATACACGTGCGTACGGTATAATTTAGAAGTGATGTTTTCTTAGTTTTAGAAGGTAGACTAAGATAATCCTTTTATGATTATTCCACGTTTTTTTTTACCGTTTATGTGTATGTGCAAATATTCTCCATGTAAGAACCCGCGCATATAGTCTCGTGTGAGAACCCATGCATATAGACTGGTGTGAGACCCCGTGCATAAAGTCTCCATGTAAGTACCCATGCCTATAGTCTCAATGTAAGAACCCATCCATATAATATCGTGTGAGAACCTGTGCATATAGTCTCGAATGAGAACCCGGGCATTTGGTCTCAATGTAAGAACACATACGTATAATATATTTGTAAGAATCAGTGCAAACAGTCTCAGCGTAAGAATCAGTGAATATATAGTTTCACTGTAAGAATCAGTGCAAACAGTCTCAGCGTAAGAATCAGTGAATATATAGTTTCACTGTAAGAATCAGTGCAAACAGTCTCAGCGTAAGAATCAGTGAATATATAGTTTCACTGTAAGAATCAGTGCTAAAAACCTTGAAAAATGGTACACATCCGTGGTTAAAGTATCTTTGTAATTTTGAAGTTTTAAAAATTAAATGGGAATCAGGCTTATACCAAAAAAAAAAAAAAAAACATAAAATTTTCTAATTGTGCCAGCGAAGCTAAATTATTTGTAAAACGTAAGGAACTTTGTAAACAATGGCCACATTTTGCCCTTTACACCATCGCCCTTTCCTATTATAAAAGAGGCATACGAAGGTCCAGCGGTCTTACCCTAATTCCCATAAGGCAAGAGTTTCATGTAAAGGGATATCTGTCATTTCAGTGTTTGCAATTTTTAGATAAATTTAGATAAAATTGTTTTAACTTCAGAATTCGAAACCTGTTTACTCCATTTAGTCTGTTGTCTTCAATTACACCATTAGGATTGAATTTGAATTAAGTACATGATATTCTGACTTCAGTTTTAATATTGATACATATAATTTGAACATTAATTAATTAATTATCAAAAAGAAAATTAAGGGAAGGTGAGATTTTTTTTTCTTCTCTTTTTTTTTTCTTGGGGGGGGG